>OY992540.1:182824727-183064727 GCA_963921195.1 Pegoplata infirma
TTATGACCTCTTTAACTTTGTCTGAATATTAATGCTCTTTTTCATAACTTGAAAACTAAATTGTCAGAAAAAAGCTAATACCAGTCTTGGAATCCTGACATCCAATATATGGAATAAATTATTGTTTTTTTGTATTTTCATTTATTTTTTCTGTGGAAAATACTTTTTTAGCAGTTTTTTATGATTTTTTATGTTTATTTCCTTAAATAACGAAAAGAAAAAAAATAATTTCAATAAAACAGCTTATTTATCAGTTTGTGATCAAATGTAGCATAATTTTTCTACGCTACCAATGATGAGAAGCGCTCACTCAACATGTTGACTGAAATGTCAAAAATTCAACCGTTCAGCAGAATGTTGAGGAGCAGCTGAGTAGCAGCTTTCTCTGCTGAACGTACCCATAGATTAGAACTAATCAATATTTATCTTGGGATAAGTAACCAGCCCTTAGAAAATAATTGTAAATCGACTCATCATATTGAGTCGATTTACATTTGGGGCATTCCATGCCAAATCGCACAATTTTGGACACGACCCCCTTCGATTTCGCTCATTTTTTGAGATGTTTTAAGACGTATTAAAATCAACTTGCACACCAATTTATAGCCTTTTATTCCAAGTTGGTCTTGAGTAACCGATTTTTCAAAATTTAAATTTTTCAAAAAAAAAAAATTAAATTGGACAATTTAAATTAATTTTAAAGCCGCATTTGCAATGTTGGAGTACTCCAATTTGTGGAAAATTTTATACCTTTCCCTTTTGCACTTTCATATTTTTGAATTTGACTATCCTTTTTTAATCCACTACAGAGTTAAACATGTTTAACTCTGGAGTTCCAATCTGAGTTAACAGCACAGTACATGAGAAGTGGTTCATAGAGTTGCATTTGATGTATGTAAGTATTAGTGACAGCACACGGTGTAACTTTTGACGTTTCCCAGTTGGCAAATTGGTCATAAACGCAAATGTCTCAACGATGTCCTTAGGACATTACAGAATTTGTCGCCTAAAACATATTTATGAGGACAACTTCAGTAACAAAAACGTGTATTTTGTCGTGTTTAAAAACGTATTTACGACTTCATAAGCGACAACTATAAATTTGTCTTAAATAAGACTTTATTGAGGACAACATAAGGGATCAATGCATGCATTTTGTTGTTTTTCGAACCGCATTGACGACAAAATTCATGCAATTGTCGGTTATCTTGTCTTGTGTATGACTTAAAGGAGGACAAGATAAGCGACCATTGCATGTATGTTGTCGTGTTTCAAACCACTTTGACGACAAAATGCATGCAGTTGTCGCTTATCTTGTCTTCAATAAAGTCTTACTCAAGACAGGATAAGCGACAATTGCATGAATTTTATCGTGTGTTAAGCCACATGGACGAATATATGAGCGACATTGTTATAAACTTATCGTCAATCACATATTGTTGAAGATATTCAAAACGACAAAAGTATTTGAAATATCGTGCAACTTTTGCTTTGTTTTTAGATATATAAATAAAAATAACGGGACAATAACGACACGAAATTAGACAACAAACAAGCGTCTCCAAAACTTACCCAGTTGGCCATGTCTTAAAGACATCCTCGACGACGCGTGAACGACCATAGAAAATCGTTGACGACGCGTAGGCGACAGTCCAAGCAAATCGTTAACGACTTTTTCACACAAAGGGCCGGAAAATCGTAAACGACAACGTTAGCGACATTATCACTTACAAAGTCGTTGACGACAATATGGGTGACATAGTCGGAGACGACAATATGGTCGACATAGTCGTTGAAGACAACATGGGTGACATATTGCTTATTATGTCGTTGATGATAATATAGGCAAAAATTAGCTTCGTTCTGTCCTACATAAATATAGAATAAGCGGGGATATTTCTGAATTTCAGCTAATATAACAAATATTTAATATTATCAAAACGCAGGAACTCTTTCATCCTGGAAATCTAATATCAAATATCTTCTTTAGTTGTGTATCAATGCTGCACCCTGTCTACCGATGAACTAAAAAAAAGGTGGCCGGACCCATTAGCATTTGTAGGGTTTTGATTTTTGTGGGGTTTTAACTCCGGACACAATACGACCATTGCCGTTACAATGACATAGTGAAACGACGCTTCTTTAAGAAATAACCAATGCTAGCGACCGACAAAAACAATCACGTTTCTGGATTAAGAAAATAGTTTTATCGACGAATCGATGCTTTTCCGACGCGATCTCGAGTAAGACTCTAATATTAAGTATGTTTATAATATAGTTTGCAAGAAACTGAACAAAATCAGATGACATTCTTGGGACTTTTTTTTAATAAGATCGTCAAAACAAAGGCCTATGCAAATTTTCATGGGACCCATCTAAAATAACGCAGACACTTTTTTAATAGACTTAATGTTAAACCCAATTCCTTTAAGTTAATCCTGGTCGATACATTACTCTATAACTCTGGATAAACCCATGATAAAAAAATTAAATTAACAGAGCGATATTTGATGAAATCTACAACATCTCACAAGCACTTTCAAGGTTCAACTGAATAATTCTAAATTTTGTTGACGCTTGCTTGTTGTCTTATTTCGTGTCGTTATTGTCCCGTTATTTTTATTTATATCTCTTAAAACAAAGTAAAAGTTGCAAGACATTTCAAATACTTTTGTCGTTCTGAATATCTTCAACAAAATGTGATTGACGATAAGTTTATAATAATGTCGCTCATATATTCGTCAATGTGGCTTAACACACGATAAAATTCATGCAATTGTCGCTTACCTTGTCTTGAGTAAGACTTTATTGAAGACAAGATAAGCGACAACTGCATGTATTTTGTCGTCAATGTGGTTTGAAGCACGACAACATACATGCAATGGTCGTTTACCTTGTCCTCATTAAAGTCATACCCAAGACAAGATTACCGACAATTGCATGCATTTTGTCGTCAATGCGGTTTGAAAAACGACAAAATGCATGCAATGATCCTTTATGTTGTCCTCAATCAAGTCTTATTTAATACAAATTTAAGAAATTGTCGCTTATGAAGCCGTAAATACGTTTTTAAACACGACAAAATACACGTTTTTGTTACTGAAGTTGTCCTCATCAATATTATATAGGCGACAAATTCTGTAATGTCCTGAGGACATCGTTGACGACATTTGCATTTATGACCAATTGGCCAACTGGGTATAATTATTCAGTTGAACCTTGAAAGTGCTTGTGAGAGGTTGTAGATTTCATCAAATATCGCTCTGTTAATTTCAATTTTTTATCCTGGGTTTATCCAGAGTTATAGAGTAATGTATCGATCAGGATTAACTTACAAAGTCTTAAAGGAATTGCGTTTAACATTTAGTATATTAAAAATAGTGTCTGCGGAATTTCAGATGGGTCCCATGAAAATTTGCATAGGCCTTTGTTTTGACGATCTTATTAGAAAAAGTCCCAAGAATGTCATCTGATTTTGTTCAGTTTCTTGCAAACTATATTATCAACATATTTTATACTAGCTTACCATCCCGGTACTTCGTTACCGGTTGTGTTGAATACTGGATAATAGAAGGATCAGGATTACTCTATCGAATTCCAAAAAATTCCCCTACGTAGTCTTTGTTTTATTTACTTGTGGACGTTTAAGTCTTCCATAAAAAAATATTTCAATGATTAATTTATACAATAAAATTTGAATAACTTCGCTGGTATGTTATCATGTTCGTTCCGGGGGAAAAATATATTGACAATTTCGAGCCCTTATGTCGGGATTTTGGATTTTGAGTGAATAAATATTTCAGTGAAAAAAGAAATTGGAATAAAAAAAATAAGTTTGAGTGAAAAATATATAGAGGGAAAAAATATGGAGAAAAAAGCTAAACACGAAAAATTTGAGTAAAAAATATCATTCCATATTGTTCCCTGTTCTATTCCATTTTGTTCCCCGTTCTACTCCATTTCATTTCCAATTCCATCTCCTTCTTCTAAGCTCATTATTATAGGAACAAAAAAAGTACCAAAAGTACACTTTATTACACCCATTAGAAACGGAATTTCCAAAAAGTACCTCTTCCAGAATGTCTTTCCTATACTCCATATTTCAATTATATAGGATCGTTGTTTCAGCAAATATTAAAAGTACTTTTTATCCCCGTTAAGAAACGGAATTTCCAAAAAGTACTTTTCCACATCTTTTTTTTCACCGAAGGATCTTACATTCCAAATTTTAAGTTTCTGTGACCATTATATTTTTTGGAACCTTTTCCAATTTCAAGTTTCTATGATTATTATTTCAGGAAATAAAAAAGTACCAAAAAGCAAAACGTACTTTTAATAGAAGGTACTTTTTATAGAAGGTACTTTTTACAAAAGGTACTTTTTATAAAAGGTACTTTTTATAAAGGGTACTTTTTATAAAAGGTACTTTTTATAAAAGGTACTTTTTATAAATGGTACTTTTTATAAAAGGTACATTTTATAAAAGGTACTTTTTATAAAAGGTACTTTTTATGAATGGTACTTTTTATAAAAGGTACTTTTTATAAAAGGTACTTTTTATAAAAGGTACTTTTAATAAAAGGTACTTTTTATAAAAGGTACTTTTTATAAAAGGTACTTTTTATAAAAGGTACTTTTTATAAAAGGTACTTTTTATAAAAGTTACTTTTTATAAAAGGTACTTTTTATAAAAGGTACTTTTTATAAAAGGTACTTTTTATAAAAGGTACTTTTTATAAATGGTACTTTTTATAAAAGGTACTTTTTATAAAAGGTACATTTTATAAAAGGTATTTTTTATAAAAGGTACTTTTTATAAAAGGTACTTTTTATAAAAGGTACTTTTTAAAAAAGGTACTTTTTATTAAAGGTACTTTTTATAAAAGGTACTTTTTATAAAAGGTGCTTTTTATAAAAGGTACTTTTTATAAAAGTTACTTTTTATAAAAGGTACTTTTTATAAAAGGTACTTTTTATAAAAGGTACTTTTTATAAAAGGTACTTTTTATAAAAGGTACTTTTTATAAAAGGTACTTTTAATAAAAGGTACTTTTTATAAAAGGTACTTTTTATAAAAGGTGCTTTTTATAAAAGGTAATTTTTATAAAAGGTACTTTTTATAAAAGGTACTTTTTATAAAAGGTATTTTTTATAAAAGGTACTTTTTATAAAAGGTACTTTTTATAAAAGGTACTTTTTATAAAAGGTACTTTTTAAAAAAGGTACTTTTTACAAAAGGTACTTTTTTATAAAATGTACTTTTTATAAACGGTACAGAAATCTCAGAAAGTTTTTGTTTTACAATGTTTTATTTCACTAAAGGATCCTACATTTCAAATTTCAAGTTTGAATGACCATTATTTCAGTAAACAAAAAAAGTACCAAAAGTACACTTTTTCCCCCATTTTACCCCCTTAGAATCAACATTGGCAAAAACCCAGCCTTAGTGAATCTTTTTTCTGGGAGGTGAACATACATTGCAAATTTTAAGTTTCTAGGACCATTATTTAAGAAAATATAAAAGGTACCAAAAGTACAGTTTTTACCCTTTTTACCCCTTAGAATCAACATTGGCAAAATCCAGCCTTAGTAGATTTATATTCCGGGAGCTGAACCTACATTCAAAATTTCAAGTGTCTAGGACCATTATTTAAGGAAATATAAAAGGTACCAAAGGTACATTTTTTTATCTTTTTACCCCTTAGAATCAACATTGGCAAAAATCCGGCCTTAATGAATCTATATTCCGGGAGGTGAACATACAGTCCAAATTTCAAGTCTCTATGATCATTATTTCAGAAGATAAAAAAAGTACCAAAAGTACAGGTTTTTACCCTTTTTGTCCCCTTAGAATCAACATTGGCAAAAATCCGGCCTTAGTGGATCTATATTCCGGGAGGTGAACATACAGTCCAAATTTCAAGTCTATATGACCATTATTTCAGGAGATATAAAAAGTACCAAAAGTACAGTTTTTTACCCTTTTTACCCCCTTAAAATCAACATTGGCAAAAATCCAGCCTTAGTGGATCTATATTCCGGGAGGTGGACCTACAGTCCAAATTTCAAGTCTCTAGCTTCAGCGGTTTGGGCTGGGCGATGATGAATGAGTATGTCAGTCAGTCAGTCAGTCACATTACTCTTTTATATACATATATATAGATTATTACAGTCTTAATCGAGATCGCGTCGGAAAAGCATCGATTCGTCGATAAAACTATTTGCTTAATCCAGAAACGAGATTGTTTTTGTCGGTCGCTAGTATGGGTTATTTTTTAAGGAAGCGTCGTTTCACTATTCCATTGTGAGGGCAATGGTCGTATTGTGTCCGGAGTTAAAACCCCACAAAATCAAAACCCTACAAATGCTAAATGTCTCTGGCTATCTTTTTTCAGTTCATCGGTAGACAGGGTGCAGCATTGATACACAACTAAAGAAGGAGATATTTAATATTAGATTTCCAGGGCTAAAGAGTTCCAGAAATATCCCCGCTTATTCTATATTTATGAAGGACAGAACGAAGCTAATTTTTTCCTAAATAATCATCAACGACATAATAAGCAATATGTCACCCATGTTGTCTTCAACGACTATGTCGACCATATTGTGGTCTCCGACCCACAATATGGTCGACAACAACTTTGTAAGTGATAATGTCGCTCACGTTGTCGTTTACGATTTTCCGGCCCTTTGTGTGAAAAAGTCGTTAACGATTTGCTTGGACTGTCGCCTACGCGTCGTTAACGATTTTCTATGGTCGTTCACGCGTCGTCGAGGATGTCTTTAAGACATGGCCAACTGGGTTCATACAAAACGTAAAAAAACAACATAAATACACACACAAAAGCTTACACGCACAAGCACATTTACACTAGGCGGCGATGATTAATTCTGTACTAAAACCCATGCCTCCATATTGGAAAGTACGCAATTAGCACCATTGCACACAGGGTCAGCATAATCAAATTCCGGCCAAAAGTCTTTATCGTTGTTGGATCTGTCTGAAAATGTGCTTCTATAGGAATTCGAGGTCGCTGATTTCAAAATTTAGCTAAAAAACCAAAAAAATCAAAATGGCGGATCCAATATGGCGGACAATTTTTTTTTTTAAATTATCCGATTGAGCTCAAATTTTGTTTGATGCGGGTCTTGGAGTTACTGAATAAGAATTGTTTCTCCGAATTTTGGAAAACAAAATGGCGGACTAAATATACTTCTTAAAGTTTAAAGAATGATCCAACTCCGGCCAAAAGTCTTTATTGTTGTTGGATCCAGCTGAAATTGTGCTTCTAGAGTATTTCGGGGTCGCTGATTTCAAAATTTAGCTAAAAACTAAAAAAATCAAATCCAATATGGCGGACAAATTTTTTTAATAATTGTCCGATTTAAATCAAATTTTGTTTTAAGGGGTTCTTGGAGTTACTTAATCAGAATTACTGGCGTGAATTTTGAAAAACAAAATGGCGGACTAAATATGCTTAGTAAAGTTTGTTACAAGTAATTAAAAAAAAGTTATATTCCTTTTCTTTGTTGATGCTAGCTGAAAGTGTGGCTTAGTAAATTTCCGGGTCTGTTATCTTAAAATCGAACTGATGAAATTCAATATGGCGGAAACAATATGGTGGCTAGATTTTTTAACTTTGTCTGATCTAACTAAAAATTTGTTGTAAGAGTGTTAAGAGTGTCAGAAGTATAATTTGTATATAAAGTACTGCTCAAAAATATAGCGCAATTTAAATTATTTTTTACAACTTATTGTTTCTATTCAAAATATCAAAAAAATGTCAAGTTTTTTTGTGTCAATTAAACATTTTTATTCAAATTTATTTAATAAAAGTCACAATTCAGTTTTAAATAACATAATTAAAATATCAGAGGTGGTTTAATAAAAAAAAGTCTTAAATAGACTGTTCATAATTATAGCGCACTAAAAAAAATTAATTCATTAAATGAAAAGTTGGTCAAAATTTAAACACAGCCTGATGAAATACTTGTTCCTTTAGCTTTCAAAATACATTTAATCCTATTTGAAATAGATTTGACCGATTTGAAGCAGTCATTTTTGGTTGATTTAGACCAGATATCCTTCGCAGCGCTGATCAATTCACTTTTATAGTTATTTGGTAGATTTAAGGGCCACGATCGATAGTAGACCAAAGGTTTTCAATTAAGTTAATGTCTGGTGACTGTTTTAATATCTTTTGGCCATTCTTTTGGCCATTCGCGTTATTTTGGAATTTCGCGTTATGACAGGGGACATTATCACTTGAAATGCAGGCCTGGGTCGATTTAGACCCAAATATTTGATCAAAATATGAAGAAAATACTTCAGAAATTGAATCGATATATCTTCTAGCAGTTGAAAGTCCTTCTTTAAAGAGTAATTAGCCGGTACCATGGGCTGTAAATCATTTGCATACGCTAACAGAACCACCACCACGTTGTGCGCTTGGCTGGAACCAATATGGTTGATCCTAATCCTGCATTGTACATGGAACAACTGATGGATTTTAACCATTTATTACTTCATTATAAAAATTTATTCATGACGAATAACTAATTAGTTGATCTTTTTTCATTTTTTCAATGTACAATGCAAGATAAGGAGGATCAGTCATAATGGTTCCAGCCAAACACACAACGTGGTGGTGGTTCTGTCAGCGTATGCAAATGTTTTACAGCCCATGGTACCTCCTAATTACTCTTTTGAGAAGGACTTTTAAATGCTAGCAGCAATATCAATTCAATTTCCGAAGAATTTCCATTATATTTTGATCAAATATTTGGGTCTGAATCGACCCAGACCTGCATTCAAAGTGACAGTGCCCCCTGTCTTAAGGCGAAATTATCGACGGACTGGTTCGGAAACAACAATTTTCCGCAATTATATTGGACAAAAGATATTAAAATAGTCACCAGACATTAACCCAATTGAAAACATTGGGTCTCCTACCGATCGCGCCCCTTAAATCTACCAAATAACTACAAAAGTGAATTGAGCAGCTCTATGAAGGATATCTAATCGAAAGCAACCATAAATGACTGCTCCAAATCGGTCTAATCGATTTCAAATAGGATTAAATGTATCTTCAAAAGCTAAAGGAACAAGTATTTCATCAGGCTGTGTTTAAATTTTGACCAACTTTTCATTTAATGAATTAATTTTTTTTAGTGCGCTATAATTATGAACAGTCTATTTAAGACTTTTTTTATTAAACCACCTCCGATATTTTTATTATGTTATTTAAAACTGAATTGTGACTTTAATTAAATAAATTTGAATAAAAATGTTTAACTGACACAAAAAAACTTGACAGTTTTTTGATATTTTGAATAGAAACAATAAGTTGTAAAAAATAATTTTAAGTGCGCTATAATTTTGAGCAGTACTTTATATATATTTTTTTATTTTTGATATAAATATGGAAATGGTGTAAATGACTTACTTAGTTTCAGAAAAGCTTTTGGAAATGGTGACGACAAAGTATTCACTTTTTTTCTTTATTTTGGAAATTCTATAAAAAAAAACTTTGAATTTAATTGGATATGGTGTAACTGATATTTTCCATAATTCTACAAAAAAATTAGAAATGTATATAATTTTTTTTCCTACACTTAATGCACTCTCTGACAATAAAAAAACTAATCAAACCGTAAAACATTGTTTTGGGTTAAATTATTTTTTTAAAAACAAATCTCGGACCACTGCATATATAGCTGTAATTTCGCCATTTATCATTTCGAGCAAGTTTGTGCAACTTTTTTCGAAAGATATGGATCCATTCTATATCAAAAAAAATATAGACCGATTGTATCGAACTGAGGATCGCTGAGGATTTTTTCGGCGCGAGGTAAATAGCTAAAAAAATATAACTTTTTTCACAAAAAACGCGAATTGCAGCCAGGCAAGTGAGTTATATTTGTACATGTTATTTTCGTTACAAACAGACCTTTGAAGAATTAATTCAATTTGTGAATTAATTCACATTATTTTTCATTAATTTTTTAATTAATGAAGTAATTCATGCTTGAATTAATTCTTTGAATTAAATTTGATTTATACAAAAAAAGAATTAATTCATTTTGTGAATAATTCAATTTAAATTCAAAGAATTAAGTCAAGCATGAATTAACTCTTTTTGAATTAATTCTTTTTTTCATTTTTTGAATTAATTCATTTTTTGAATTAATTCTTTTTTTGAATTAATTCTTTTTTTGAATTACTTCTTTTTTTTTGGTTTAATTCTTTTTTTGAATTAATTCTTTTTTTGATTTAATTCTTTTTAATTCATTTTTTGGAAAGCACACACATACTATAAAATTTATGCTTGTGCGAAAGTAGCAAGAAAAAAATCAACTAAACAACAACATTTTTTTGTACATGATTCAACGTCGCTAAAGGGTACTTTTCACTATCACACATTTTCATTATACAAGCGTAATTTCACCATGATAGCGAAATATTTTTTTTTTAAATTTGGCCTGAAATTGTTCACTTATTAGATACGACCAGGTTTCAATCAAAAAAGAATTCAAAAATCTTTAGGAAGTTGGTAAATTTTGATGTGTATAATGGAAAAGTGTGATAGTGGAAAGTACACAGAAAAAAATATCGTAAAATCAAGAGTAACAAAACAAATTGTTACCAACGAAATACTAGTTCAACAACGTTTTTAATTGTATCAACAATGTGTATTGTTAATGTGACAAAAATACGGTTTTATTTCCAATTAAACGCATGAATTAAAATCATTGTTAAAGATTCCACAAAATTCACATTAATAACACAAACAATTTATAAACTCATTTAATCAAGCACAAATATATGCGACGATAGCGCGGTGGTAGTGTGCTAAACTCGAGTCATGAAGGTTTCGGGTTCGCTGCCAGTTGGCGGAACAGTTTTTTTAGTTTTGTTTTTTATACCCTCCAACCACAGTATGGGGGTAAACTCACTTTGTCATTCCGTTTGTAACGCATAAAAATATCGGTCGGGGACCCCATAAAGTATATATATTATTGATCTATGATCGATTCTAAGTCGTTCTATGAATGTCCGTCCGTCCGTCCGTCTGTATAAAACACGATTCAGTCCAAAATAAAAGAGCTAGACCCCTGAAAATTGGTCAGAATATGTATAATGTTCATAGGCCGGTTAAGTTCGGAAATGGGCAAAATCGGGCCAGGGGGGAAAAAGTTCCCCCTTAACAAACTAAAAAAACCTCTTAAAAAACGCAATTTTTACATCTATTTTTGCCATTATTGTTAAACAAATGAAATCTTTTTATGTCAGAAGGGGTTTAAACTCCTAAACTTAGACCCAGGGGCTGGAAAATTTAGTTTTTTCCACCCGCCCCCTTTTGTGGGCGTGGATTGAAAAAAACCATTAAAATAATGAGAAAGTGGTATTACTAAATTGCAAAAAGTATAATAAATAAATTAGTTAACATTTATCGCGATGAGGAAAGTATCCCTCACCACCCCCACCGAACCCCCCCCCCCCCACCAAAAAAAAACGACACTGGATTTTTTTATATGTTTTAACATGTTGGAGGGTATCATAGATTCGGCATAGCCGAATTTAACACTCTCACTTGTTTTTATTTGAGTTTATTTTTTTGTTATCCTATTTTTAGATTTTTTTTAAATTTGTGTGATGCAACATTATTATTTATTTTTAAATATGTATAATGCCACATTTTTTATTATTGTTAAAAACGCAAAAAGTGCATATTGAAATCACAGACTAGAGATGGGCGCTGGTCACGTGATTTGCGTGATTCACGTGAATCACGCGTGAGTGTGAGTGATTTTCATTTCAATCACGTGATTGTGAGTGAGTGTGAGTTGAAAAAAAATCTGAGTGAGTGATTAGTGAGTGAGTCATTTATTTTTTGCGTGAGTTTGCGTGATTAGATTTTTGATTTGCCAATTTTTTTTTTAATTTTTTTTGTAAAAAAAAATTTTTGGATTTTTTTTCTTTTTGGTAAGAAAATTTTATTGCGTGAGTAGATTTTGCGTGACTCACGCGTAAGCGTGATTGAATCTGGCGTGAGTCACGCGTGAGCGTGAGTAAATTTTTTATTACTCACGTGAATGTGAGTGAGCGTGAGTAAAATAAAAAATTGCGTGAGTGATTAGTGAGTGATTCGATTATTTTTTGCGTGAGCGTGAGTGAGTGTGAGTCAAAATCCACTCACGCGCCCATCTCTATCACAGACACCTTATGTACGCATTTAGTCATCTTTAAATATACATGAGGAATAGCACGGTGATAGTGTGCTAGCTTCGAATCATGAAGGTTGCGGGTTCGCCGCCAGTTGGCGGAACTTTTTTTTTTTTTTAATTTCCAATTTTAGTTTTTTTTATCATTCTAATTGTAGATTGTTTTAAATATGACGTTTAGTCTAATACAAATATGTATAAGGATAGCACAATGGTAGTGTGCTAGCCGCGTAGCACGAAGGTTGCGGGTTCGATGCCAGATGGCGGTAGACATTTTTTTTTTTATTTTTTTTTTCTATTTTTAGATTATTTTTTATTCTATTTTTAGATTTCAGATTATTTTTTATTCTATTTTTAGGTTTTACAAATTTTTCAATTAATTTCATTGTTAATGTAACAATGGATGAAGTTGATTTTTTTTTCAAAAGTTACAAATGTCATTGTTGTATTGACAAAATCCAATGTAGGCTCAGTTTCAATTAAATGTTTAATTGTATTAACAATGAAATTAATTGTATTGACAATTTTTTTTTTCTGTGTACCTTTAAATCAGCATTTTTTAACTTATGCGCATAGCATACATCCCAGCAAAACTTAGATTACCAAATAAGGTATAAAATAAGGTATAGGATCTCTTATTTTATACATTGCAGCATTGATGATTTTAACAGGCGATGAGACTCAAAGTAATGCATCCACATTATCACAAAGAATACCAGTAAGGTATAAAATAAGTCATAAATTTATAACGAAGAGTACGAGTAAGGTGTAAAATATATGATATTTTATAGGTTACGAGAAATGAAATAATATAGCATACCAGAAGATAATATATAAGGTGTTACGAGTAGTGAAAAAGTAATTTTGTATTAAATTTACTCACGTGATTGTTAGTGAGTGTAAGTAGATAAAATATGCTCGTGAGTGTGTGTCGTTAGAAATTTCCTGTCGTGAGCCCATCTCTAGTTTAAACTTATGCATTTTTTATAAAATAAATATTTTATATGTTATTGTAATGCATTATGCATCCAATTATAAATAATGCATTATTTCAAACTTTCAAATAATACATAATGTAACCAAATGTAAGTCATCCATGATTTAATGTTTAGAAATAATAAATAATAAATACATTTTTCCAATAATCATGCATTACGTAGCAAATTATTAGTAATGCATTATTTTTCACTTGAAAATAATACGTTGTGGAACAAATGTTTGGCAAGACATCATAAAATAATACTAAAAATAAGTTATATACATTACCTGGTAATGTGTTATATAATCACTACCCATTACCAAAGTTTTGCTGGGATATATATGCTTGTGCGAAAGTAGCAAGAACTAAATCAACCAAACAACAACACTTTTTTTGTAATTGTATCAACGCCGCAAAAGCAGCATTTTTTAGCTTATGGACATATCATAGCATATTATGGGCAATTATAAAGACTGTTATAAACCAAAATGTTTGCATGAGAAAACAAAAGTTTTTTTTCTTTTTTCCCCGAATCCCGTGAAAAATGAATTAAAAAAGAATTAATTCAAAAAAAGAATTAAATCAAAAAAAGAAATTATTCAAAAAAAGAATTAATTCAAAAAAAGAATTAATTCAAAAAATGAAAGAAGAATTAATTCAAAAAGAATTAATTCATGCTTGAATTAATTCTTTGAATTGAAATTGAATTATTCACAAAATGATTTAATTCTTTTTTTATATAATTCAAATTTAATTCAAAGAATTAATTCAAGCATGAATTAATTCCAAAAATGATTTAATTCCTTTTTTATATAATTCAAATTTAATTCAAAGAATTAATTCAATCATGAATTAATTCATTAATTAAAATTTTTGATTTGAGATATTGAATGGTGAATTAAAATTTCGAAGGTCTGGTTACAAAGGCTTATATATAAGTTTTAACCACGCAAACAAAAAGTTAAACATTAGCAATAGAAGTTTAAAAAAAAAAATTAAAAAATTATCTCAACTTTTAAAATTTTTTTACCAATTTTTTTAACTTTGAAGACCTGTCAAAGGAAAGGGTGTAGTTGGATCATAAAGATAAATTCAGAAAACCTGCTTCTATATATGCCCAACAAACCGGTAAACATTTTTTTGAGAATTTACAAATAAGGACTTTTGGCCGGAAATCGATCTGTCTGGCCCTCTGTGCATTGTTTGCATACTAGTCTGTACTATGGTTAACAGAGCCTGTATGTTAACCGTTAACTGGGAAAAAATACTTCTGTGAAAGTGCCCTCTCTAATAATGTCATTTAAAAAAAATAATCAAAACAAAAAATTATATATTTACACAAATTTAAACAAAAAAATATATAATTTCTAACGTACAGAAAATTTAATCGAATAATTTTGCCAAAATGTGAGAAAAGTATAAACTAAAGATGGGCGAGTGAGTGATTTTTGACACACGCTCACGACAGGAATTTTTGAATCACGCACACTTACTCACTAGCATATTTTTTTACTCACACTCACTCACAATAACGTGAGTAAATTTAATACAACTCACCTATCGTGCACTCATGCAAGCTTCACTCAAGCAAGCTTCACTCACGTTGACTCACACTCACAAAACTCTTATTTATACAAAAAAAAATTCAAAAACTAAAATTTCAAAAATCTTTCAAAGTTTTCAGCAAAATTTTAAGTTTAGCGCGAAATTTTAAATTTTGTTTTGCTTTTTTCGAGACGAAATTTTAAGTTAAGCCAAATTTTACAATTTTTTGTTGCTTTTTTTGATACTAAAGAAAATATGAAGAGAAAATAAATCACGCAAAAAAAAATCGACTTGTTGGTATTTAAATGCAGTTTTAGAAAAAAAAAATATAAAAAAAAATTTTCGAAGTAATACTTTACTTCGGATTTAAGCCATAACTCGAGATGTGATCACAATTCGTTCTATTTTTTTCGAATTTAAAAAATTGTGAAATATTCAGTTGGGCGTAAAAATACGTCTCATAAAATTTTAGGATAAGCGGACATGGGTAAGGCGTGCCGCATAGGCCATGAAGTTTAATAACAATAAACACGGCAAAAGTCACAATTCTCATTACCTCTGGCTAAATTTTCAAACTTTAGCTGCTCTTGATCCTAGAAGGATGCATATGGAAAAATCTAGCCTTTGAATTTAGCTTAAATATCGTTAATTACCGAATTAGTGATGTGCGTTAGTCACGCCAGTAAAATATTGTTCACTTGCGTGATCATTAGGGCTATAACTTTTGTTGGCGTCATATTTTTATCATATTAGTTTTGAAACTTTTCTTATTTCCAAAATCTTTCTCAATTACTTTCCAAAAAAAACATTGTCATCTACTGATAACGACTTCGTTATTACTGCGATGTGGATCTTTTTTATAAATTACCATTCAGCTGAACAACGCCACCTAAGTGTCACGTGCAGAACTAAAATTGGACTATTTCTATTTTTTTAAGCATGAGCGCCAGCTAGTTGTGATATTCAGCAGCGAACTGTTTTTTGGTATTCTATTACAATCGCCTGCGCCTGAAACTATACAGCACAATTATTAAAATGGTTTCATAAGGTGGCCCAGACCAAAGCCAAAGATAGAGCCCTAGAGCTTGTATGCGCATTGTAAATACAGATGGCGTATGCTTATTTTTTCCAGTAAATTCCGGAAACGGAAGAGAAGAAAAAAATAATTATTATTAGAAAGATAAAGAAATAAAAACCAAAGAAGTGCAAAAACGATTTGTTTTTATTTTCTTTATTGATTTTTATGTGCTGATCAAGATTTCAGTCATTAACAAGTGAAATTAAGAACTTTTAATAAACTGCCGGAAACAGTTATAAAAAACATATTCTGCATCTGCATCTTTATTATATACACTCAAAAAAAAAAAACTGTAATGTTAGCAAAAAAAGCTTGTAAACCTACAAGAAAATTTGCTGATTTTGAACCCACAATTTTTTTGCTAAAGTTAGCAAAAATGTTTTGCCTACTAAAAAATGTTTTGCCTGTTAACTAATTAGTTAACTAAATATTTTTTTTTTTGAACTTAGTTTATACACATCTGAGGACCCCATTGGGTTCGGACCCGATAGGTCCAGACCCCGATGGGCCTAGACCTAGTTGGGTTCCTTAAAAATCGTCATAGTTTTTGATCCAAAATTTGTGTCCGTTTCGCTCTACCTTGCTTAGTTTTTGAGATACGTGATTATAGGGGACCACTGGGGTCTTGAGAATTAAAAAACTCGATAACTTCAAAAATATTACTCGGAGAGCTTTTGACTATTTTGCGGTCTTGTTCTACGTGTTGAGAGCTACAAAAACGCTTTTGGACTTTTTGATGTGTCGGCAATATTTACCAAGATATGAGCATTTTAAAATTTTCGGGAATGCTAACTTTTTTGGATCCAAAGTTAGGGCCCATTAGGGTCCACACATGTGAAGAGGACCGGCGATACTATGGAAATTCTAAGAACCAAAAATGGTTCTTAGAAAAAAAAAATTTACCATTTATTTTGCTAATATTAGCAAAAAATCTTGTAAAAATGTAGTCAACTCAATGTCAAATTTAGCAAAAGAAATTAGTTCAAAGTTTGTTTAAAATTGCTAATGTGCTAAATGAAGTTTACAAGAATTTTTTGCTAACATGCTAATCTCAACTAAAAATTTGCTAAAAGTTAGCTAACTAGCGTTAGCAAAAAAAATTAGTAAATCCACTAACGTATTTTTTTGAGTGTATCGTCAGGTTATTATTGTTTTAGCCTATACGCCATCAACTCGGTTTTGAGAAAAACGATAAAATAGGTTTATAATCAATTTACTCTAAAAATACTCGATAGATTTTCATAGCATTACATGCAATAAATCAAAAGTTTTAATGGTTTTACTAAAATAACATTTCGTCGTTTTGTCAGACCCCTAGGGTTTGTATGCGCATTGTAAATATAGAGGGCGTATGCTTATTTTTTCCAGTAAATTCCGGAAACGGAAGAGAAGAAAAAATTATTATTATTAGAAAAATAAACATATAAAAACCAAAGAAGTGCAAAAACGATTTGTTTTTATTTGCTTCATTGATTTTTATGTGGTAATCAATATTTTAGTCATTAACATATGAAATTAAGAAGTTTTAACAAACTGCCGGAAACAGTTATAAAAAACGCCATCTAGTGAACAGTAAAAAGAAGAAGCATTTGCTGCATCTTTATTTGGTTTTGTGTTCCATATCAAATTTTATTTTAAAAATATGATGTTTTCTTTGAAGTAAGTGCATGGAATAAAGACACCCTGTATTATTAGAAATAAACTAAATTTAGTTCTGCTTCTGACACCTAATAAAAGATGCCAAAAATTGACACCCTGTAAGCATAAACCAAATTATGTTCTGTTTCTGACACCTAGGGAGCGCTTCCTCAAAATATGTCAAAAATTGGCCTATGGGGCAAAACAATAGCAAGATTTGGCCAAAAATTTCAGAATCGTATTTCTTGACCTAGTTTCCGCCTACACTTTTTTGAAATTCCAAAAAAAAATATATTTTTCATACAAACATGCTTATTTTTTCGTATGCTTATTTTTTCCAGTAAATTCCGGAAACGGAAGAGAAGAAAAAATAATTATTATAAGAAAAATAAACAAATAGAAGTGCAAAACGATTTGTTTTTATTTGCTTTATTGATTTTTATTTGGTTTCAGTCATTAAAAAATGAAAAATGAAAAAGAACTTTTAAACAGTTATAAAAAACGCCATCTAGTGAACAGTTTTTTGGAATATTTTGGAATATTTCAGAAAAAGCGTCATCTTGTAACCACATTTTGAACTACAAAAACACAGATATGTTACTTCACAACTAGCTGGCGCACATGTATGTGAAAATAGTTATAATCCGACTTTAGTTCTGCAAGTGACACATAGGTGGCGTTATTTATGCAAGCACATATCGTCAGATTATTATTGTTTTAGCCTAAACGTCAACAACTAAAAGTGTTCTAAATGATAATATCTTCTAAATGATAATATCTTGAGCTCCACAAGGATGCCCCGTAGACCGGGTCGAAAAAAAGTTCCTATTGGGCGGGCTTAATTTTAAAGCTTACCTCGAAAAAGTTCCATAGCCAAAATATTAGATTTTTAGGTCGCGATTTGGTACCGCCGAAATCGTTATTTGTTCATAGCATTTTCATTTGATGTTCGATCGTTATAAAAAAAAATTTGTTAGAAAGTCCTCAGCGAGTACTAAATTTGATCCATATCCGGTTTGGACCTCTGAGGTCATCTTCGTGTTATGAGCACTGTTGCCAGATTTGACGATTTCTCTGCATTTTGACGATTTTTACTCCCCAAAATAGCAAAATGACGATTTGACGATTTTTGCCCAAAAAATGACGATTTTTAAAAATAACAAAAACCTTACAATTTTGTCTACTTTTTAAAAATTTTTTAATTGAACTTTAATATTCAATGAATTATTTTTGCTTATTGTTAGTTAAGAAAACTATCCACCAATATTTTTGTACAAAAAGGGACAAAAGAAACAAGTGAGAGTGTTACATTCTCTGTTTCCCTCCAAAATGTAAAAAAATTATAGGGAGTTTTTTGGAGGAGGACCATTCTTTGATTTATTTGTGCAATTTTATCATTATTTTTTTTTATAGAAGTGTCCACTAAAAAGGGTAAACAGAAAAAAAAACATTTTCCAATTAACTTGACCCAACTGTATAACCTTTTCTTTCATAAAACTATTTCATATGCTTAAAAATATAACAAAAAATGTAAAAAAAAATTCGGACGCAGGTTTAGTTTTACAAGGGGGAACTTTGTTCTTCTTGGTCTGATTTTGCCAATTTTTGAACTGAATCATCCAATGGCCATAAGATATATTTGTGCCAAACTGTATGGATTTAGCTCTTTTGGAATTGGACTGCATCATGCACAGAAAAAAATAAAAATGAATTTCAATTACGAAATTCGTTGATTCAACTAAAAAATTAATTGATTTCGGACGTATCACGAAAATGCGCATATTAATTACTCATTTTGTTTGAAAATAGTTTTTAAACTTAATTAAATTGTTAATTGAATCAATTAAAGTTTTAATTGGAAATAAAATGGAAAACCAATTAAAATTGTAATTAAATAAATTAAAAAAAAAATAATATAAAATTGAAAATCAATAATATAGAATTATTGATTCACATAAAATTTTTAATTGAAAAAAGACCAAAACTCAATTTAATTTTAAAAGTTGAACTTCAAAAAATGCCCTAAAATAAATAAACATAGAATGTTTTTGTTTTACATTGTTATGAAATTTATTTTCTTTATTAAATATAAACACTTGGTATAGTTTTGCATAGAAACATTATAGTAGTATTTTAAAATATCAATAACTACAGTGACTCAAAGTAATAATGGAACAGCATATATTTGTTAGAAGTTCTTTAAAGGCAAAGTTATCAATACTGTCCCTGATTATTACCAATCGACTATTTTTGAAAAAAGTGCTACATAGGAAATTTTCCAAGCTTGAATTTAAGCTTGATAGCGTCCAGATTGAGCAAATATTAAATGAGATACGAGGGTCGCAATGGAAAATGATATTATTTGTAGATACTTTTTTGAAATTTTTTTAAAAATATTTCTAAGTCAATTACTTCCAAGTTCAAACATTAAAAATTAAAAAAATTATCTAGTAATTTTTATTTAGTCATCAGCTTGTTTTTCCAACAATCCAAACAAAATTTGAAATATTTTAAATACAATAGAAGAAATCCGCATTTTTTGACCTCCAACTCTTTCGACCACCAATTTGTTGTAAACAAAGAAAATATTTTATTGTTTATTAATTTGAGTATATCTAAGTGTATAGTAATGAGATATAAGAATAATTAAAATTTTTCTTTGTTTACAAAAAATTGGTGGTTAAACGAGTTGGAGGTCAAAAAATGCGGATTTCTTCCACTGTATTTAAAAAATTTCATTTTTTGTTTGGGTTGTTGGAAAATCTAGCTGATAACTAAATAAAAATTACTAGATAATTTTTTAAATTTCTAATGTTTGAACTTGGAAAAAATCGACTTAGAAATATTTTTAAAAAAATTTCAAAAAAACATCTACAAATAATTTAATTTTCCAGTGCGACCCTCGTATCTTATTTAATATTTGCTCAATCTGGATGCTATCAAGCTTAAATTATAGCTTGGAAAATTTCCTATATAGCACTTGTTTCAAAAATAGTCGATTGATAATAATCAGGTTTAGTATTGATAACTTTTCTTTAAAAGAGCTGCTAACAAATATATGCTGTTCCATTATTACTTTGAGTCACTGTATTTAAAATTACATTTTTATTTTTAAATCTTGTTATTGCATGCATTTTTGTCGCCTTAGTAACGTTGAATCAAAAAAAATTGTATTCCCGAGTAAAAAAAAATTGTATGGTAAAACATGTTATAAAATTATATATAATTTATTGGATCTGATTTTGCTAAATTTCATCCGAAAATTGGCCGCGCCAAAGTTATCTCATAACATCATATAATATATGAAGTTACAGTCTAATATTTGATTGTATGTGATTTCATCCGGAAATTGGCCGCGCCAAAGTTATCCCAAATTATCTATTATCATGATTTTGTATTAAATATGATATAATATGATGTAAATTCATCCGGAAATTGGCCGCGCCAAAGTTATCTTAAAATATCCAATATCATGATTTTATATTAAATTGGATATTATATAATGTAATTTCATCCGAAATTTGGCCGCGCCAAAGTTATCTTATAATATCTGATATCTTGATTTTATAAAAAAATTATTGGATACATTTTTATCCAAAAAATGTTTCTGTTTTTAGATTTATTTTTAGATATAATAATGTCAAACTGAAAATAAATAAAAAAAAAAAACTTCGAACGGACGGGGATTAGAACCACAAGTCTTCCGTTTTGTAATCGTAATCTCTACCCTCTAGACCAGCGGACGTTGTTAGCAAATAACAACTTTAAAAGACTTAGTTTTAAATAAATTGATCGTATCTAATTATATCAAGTTGATCTAACATATAGTAATATAGGATTATATCCAATTAAATATGTTATTCACTTGTACACAATTTTCAAAAAGACTTAGAAAATTTTTGATAAAATTTGCAAAAAAAAATTGGAATGACGTATAGCGCTATTAGGGGCTTCCATGGTGAGCTTAAACAATAATTTTAATGTAGCGGTATGCCTTATTTCCAAGTCATAGGCTACCAAAGTGAAATAAGACTTTGGCTTATAAATTTGAAATTTTTCATGGAATCAGGAAATCAGAATTTGATTTGAGATCGGGTTCCAAAAATCATTGATAATTTGATAATTTAAACCAAATATAGCTATTATTAACTATATAAATGCAATATAAATTTTTAAAAATGATTGCAAAAATTCAAAAAGTAAAATTTTTTAAGTTCTAAAAAAATAAATGCAATAAAAAAGTGTTTTCCATTTAAAAAAAAAAATTAAAAAAATATATTTTTTTCTGGAATAGAACTCGGGTTCCCAAAAATGATAGATGATTTTAAAATAAATTAAATATAGTTATATATAACTATATAACAGCAATATAATTTTTTAAAAATGATTGCTAAAATTCAAAAAAAGAAAAATTTTTAGTTCTAAAAAAAATAAATGCAATAAAAAAGTGTTTTCTATTTAAAAAAAAATAAAAAAAATATATTTTTTTTTCTGGAATCGAACTCGGGTTCCCAAAAATTATAGATAATTTTATAATAAATCAAATATAGTTATATATAACTGTATTAAAGAAAAATATTTTTTTTAAAATGATTGCAAAAATTCCAAAAATGAAAATTTTTTAGTTCTAAAAAAATTAAACGCAATAAAAAAGTGTTTTCTATTTAAAAAAAATAAAAAAAAAAACATTTTTTTCTCGACTGGGCCGGGAATCGAACTCGGGTTTCCAAAAATCATATGTAATCTTATATGCTACAATAAAAAGTTTTGTATAACCATATATGTTGACACACAAAAATAAATTTTGAAATACTGGCATATATAATTATATATGGCTAGTTGTTTGGTCAAAAAAATATTTTTTTTATACATGATTATATCAAAATATATATTCCATTTCATATGCGACCATTTATAAATATATATTGAGTTTAGACGAAATTTGCGTATATATAGTACCATACAAACACAGATATGTTATCGTTTAAGACACATATAATTATATCTATTATTTTTGTTGGAAATTTTTTTGGTATGAAACCATATATAGTTTTAAATGGTATTATATTAGTCATATATAATTATACATAAATTGATACTGGATTTTTTGTTTAGTAAAGTCCTATACATAATTAGATATAAAGTCACGTATAATAATGTATGAAATCGGATTAAGTTTTATGTGCAACGTATGATTACAACTACCATTTATATTAATATATTATGAACAATATAATTAGATATGATTTTATATGACATCATTTAAAAAAATTGGAAAATTTCAAAGTGAGATATAATTTTATACTTTGACTCATATAGTTGTATATGGTTTTATGAAAACATATAAAATAATATACATTTATATAAATTCCTTTTTACTCGGGTTATATTTCAATGTGCAAAACACAACTGTACACATTTTATTATCAAAACAATTTATCCGCAACGACCGCTCGCCTTAAAGAAAACAATAAAACTAAATTTTTTTGTTGCTTTTATGTATTCATTGGCTGCTACCACCAAAATATACAAAACAATAGTTCAAAAGTTTTTTTTTTGTTTTTTGCATTTTTTTTTTCATTTGCTACTAACACTAATGCATACAAAACCGGTTACGTTTGTTTATTTTATTTTTATTTTCAGTAAAGTTAAGAATTCAATTAAAACATTAATTGAATCAATTAAAATGTTTAATTGAAGTTAAATTTAATATCAAATCCATTTTTAATTAAAAAAAAAATCACGATATTATTTTCTGTGTGCCTTCAACAGACGGGCGGACATCGCTTGAATGTCTTAGAATTACTCTTTAATCAAAGATAAATATACCTTTTTTATTTTGACGATTTTTTGACGATTTTTGCAAATGGGATGACGATTTTGACGATTTTTTTTATAAAAATCGTACATTTTTGCCGATTTTGTACCCAACAATTCTGGCAACCCTGGTTATGAGTGTTAGTTGCTCAGCTTTCTACCCACCTAAATGATTTTTATTTTTCCATTGAATTATAGCACTAAAATATTCATGAAATTCTTCCCTTAGAAGTACTCTCTTAAATTAATTAACAAAAAATATACATTCGATTTTAATTTTCCATAGAAAAAGATTCGAAACACATGTTCGTATTTATTTAAATACAAACTAAAAAATTTAAATATAGTTTAAAGGCATAATAACAAGTGTTTTTTCTAATTTTCTTTATACAATATAATATATATGAAAATCTTAAATCAAATGTAACTTTTTTGTTTAATTTAACTGGATACTTCCAAGGAAATGATTTTATGATTTTCTTAGTGCTATAATTTAATGGAAAAATAAAAATCATTTAAGTGGGTAGAAAGATGAGAAACTAACAATCATAACAAGAAGATGACCTCTGAGGTTAAAACCAGATATGGGTCAAATTTAGTACTCGCTGAGGACTTTCTAACAATTTTTTTTTATAACGATCGGACATCAAATGACAAAGCTATGAACAAATAACGATTTTGGCGGTACCAAATCGCGACCTAAAAATCTAATATTTTGGCTATGGAACTTTTTCGAGGTAAGCTTTAAAATTAAGCCCGCCCAATAGGAACTTTTTTTCCCCCCCTTTATGGTCGACCCAGTCTAATGCCCCGTATACTTGGTCCCTAACTCCCTGTGCAAAGTTTCAGCCCAATTCGTTAAGGTTTAGAGGTCGCGCACTTTAACGACTTTCATAATTACATTTGTGAGTAGTTTTCACACAAAAATATTGGGTTAACTTTAGAGTGGCATCCTCCCTACACTATATGGTTAATATTAAAAACTTTTCGGAATCTGAACCCAAATTTAATGCAAATTACGAATCTGTGCTAAAACATGATAAATATTGAGTTCTTTTGCAGTTATTAGCGATTTTGTAAAACTTTAAAAATCCAAGATTTTAATGATCTTTTTTAATTTCCCAGCTAACAAACTTCGGAGTGCTCCAAATAATGACTCTTAAAGGATAATAAATAATTAATATTTTTGGAACATTTATTTTTCGGAGTCAAAAAAGATTAAAAAAAAAAAAACATTTTTTTTGAGTTTTCAATTTTGTTTTTCAAAAACACTAAATTTTTAGATTCAATATAAAACAATCCGTTTTAAAACATGCAGAAAATTGTTTTATAAAAAAATAATTTCAAAGTGACTCCTAAAAGGTTTAAAATTGTAATATTTTTTGAGCCATCTAAAAAGACTCAAAAAAAATAATTATTTTTGGAGTCAGTAAATATTATTTTTTTTTCTTTAAAAAAAAAATATAAGTCAGAAAATAATTTTCGTTAAAGACGGCAATCGTAAATGCCATAAATACACATTTCAAGATCGCAGAACGAGGGACCGCCAGAGGGTTAATGTGCTGAGCAGAAAAAAATAGAGATTTTTTGTAATTTTGTTATATTTTTATTTATGACTGCATGTTTTATCTGTGTGTTGTTTTTATTTATATGTATGTATTGTCATGATATATATAAAAATAAAATTTTTAAATAAACAGATCTTATCTCGAGATTAACGCCTTTTTTTATAAAAAACAGCAAAAGAACCACCCCGAAACACACTTTTTTAAGGAATCCAAAATGACTGTAAACCGACTCCAAAATATGGACAAAATTTCCCCTTTTTGAATAATTTTTTGGAGTCATTTTGGAGACCAAAAAGAGGGCTCTTTTGGATGAACCACTTTCATACAAAAATTTGAAATTTCTGTTACATTTTTTGAGCCCATTTTGTAGTCTGAAATTAGTCTGCTTGCTTGCTGGGTTATCTTAAAATGATTCAATAAAAAAATCCAAGTCATTGCATGTTTTTAATCTACTGACCAAGCCCTTTAATTGTACAAAGGAAATTAATTTACCTCCTAATTTTGTAAAACGCAACGCTAAGCGTTGTTAAAATTTTTGTGTAAATTGTTTTTGTTACAATAACAAATTGTATTGAAATAATAACAACGCGGAGCATTGCGTTTTACCAAATTAGTGCATTAATCTGCAGGATAATTGATATCCTTGCAAATAATCGCGAAATTGTAGTTTTTTTTTAGTTTTTAGCTAATATTAAGTTAATTAAATTGTATTTATTAAAACAAACGGTACTGAACATAAGATTATATTCCGTCAAGTCATATTAATGCAAAAAAGTTCCCAGCAAAACTTAGATTACCAAATAAGGTATAAAATAAGGTATGGGATCTCTTATTTTATACATTGCAGCATTGATGATTTTAACAGGCGATGAGACTCAAAAGTAATGCATCCACATTAGGGATATAACCATTTGCATTTTTTTGCAAATATCAAAAAGGACCTATCATACACTCATAGAAATATCTTAGTAGAAAAATTAGTAAACCCATTGTAGATTAAGTTTTACAGAATATTGCCGTATTCAACAAAAATTAGTGTTGATATCGTTGAATAATCAGTTAAGTTGAATCAACTTTTTACAACGCTTATACAGAATTCAATATATAAAACCAAAAAAGAAAAAACAACCCTGTTCGTTCAGTTTTGTATTATCAAGTTGGTAGCAATGCATTGCAATGTGAAATTTGTTTGTCTCTTATAAAATTATTTTATGTGTTTGTTTCTTATAAAAATATTTAATATTATAAAAATAAATAAAAATAGGATCTGATGATCAGATTCTGATCTGTAAATACTTGGTAAGTAATAAAATACATTGGTTACTCTATGTATTCCTACTATATTATATTTTTTTTTTGTTTTTTTTTAAGGTTTTTGATTTGGTGTCATTAGAAAACTGGAGAATGGCTGACGAGTGCATAACATAAATAAACGAAGTGTGTGTGAAAATCTCGTGCAGCTAAAAAGCCGGTGATAATTCTAAAAAATATTGTGATTTTTACTTAATAAAAGAATATTAACAAATAACAACAAGCTTTTTTTTTTATTAATAAAATTTCTTATATCAACAAAAATATGAGTTGAGTTTACAAAAAATACGAGTTGATTTACAAAAGAACGAGTTGATCAACTTTTACAAAAACTGACAACAATTTTTATTGAAATCAACATAAATATTTGTAGGGTCAAAATCAACAATGATTTCTGTTGAATTTACAACGATTTTCTTTGGGAATACAATGATTTTTGGTTGAGTGTAGTGAGAAAGTACATGAAAAATCAATATGAAATGTGTGCTCTTTTTTCCGCGAATGTTAAAAAAGGTTCGGCACCGATCGCGATGAAGTTTTCGTTAATATTTTTTTCAATTATTCAGGCAACCCATATTTCGAATGTTGAAAACCATACTATTATTTTATTTTTGTTTGATTTATGTTGTAAAACGACAAAAACCCAAAAAACCATTAAAGGGAAGGACTCCCACCTCAAAACATAAAAAAAAATAAAATTTGTGGTGTTTTAGAAAAAGCAATCGGTGCCGAAGTTTTTTTTGACCAAAATGACACCGTATAACGTTTTTTGTTGTCAGTCGGCCTTATTATGAGTGTCGTTTTTTAATTTCGACAATTGTCGTAGTCGTTGTCGTTTTTAAAATTCTTTGGTATCATGTAAAATTTACGACAACGACATTTTTGTAATAGACTTTTTTGTAATAGAAAACAACAGATTGATTCAAAATTCTCGCGATTTAAAACATTTTTGAACTACCTGGTTATAGAAACTGTCAAAAACACCTGTTTGGCGGTATTAAAAACATGGAACAAGTCTAGTTGGCAGACATTGGTCCAATTTATTTTTTTTAGAAATAGGGATGATTTAGGTGAGTATAACAAAAAAAAAATGTTGGCGGCCCATGGTTCCCGAGTTATGGGCTTCCAAAGTTCGGATAACGAATTTAATATATTTTCTCCAATAATGATCCGATCAGACCAAGATTGGTTTCATTCAAAAGCTTATACAAATACCTTTAACTTGACATTTTAAAAAATTTGGATTTATAAACCCATTGTGGCACAATCCTAAATTTTAGATTTTTTACCCTAAGTTTTTGAAGAAAATGCATAAAATTTTAAAATTATGCATTATTAAGGTATTTATTTTTATAACTAGACTTATAGCTTAGATATTAAGCTTTCATTTGACCATTTAACCCTTACAGAACCGGAGTTATTAACGTTTAAACATTCAAAAACATTTAAATATGTGTACCAGACCTCTGTGCAGTTTTTTTTTTTGCCTTAAAAGTATTTCTGCCTAGCCGGCCTTCGGCCGGGCGTAGCGATTTCAAACTCCATAAATTAATTTAGCGGCTTCGCTAAATAAAGTTTTTTTTTGTGTTAAAATATAAGCGGGGTCAATGGTTAACAGTCAATAACTCCGGTTCTATAAGGGTTAAAAGGTCCAATGAAAGCTCAAATGAAAGCCTAATATATAAGCTTTTAATCTGGTTGTATTAATATATGCCTTAATAAGGCCTAATTTTGAAATATAACGCATTTTCTCCAAAAACTTTTGTTTAAAAATCAAAAATTTGGTGTTGTGCCACAATGGGTTAATGAATCCAAATTTTTTTAAAATGTTAAATTAAAGGCATTTGAATAAGCTTGCGAATGAAACCAATCTTGGTATGATCGGACCATTATTTGAGAAGATATATTAAATTCGATATCCGAACTTTGGAGGCCCATAACTCGGGAACCATGGGCCGCCGACAATTTTTTTTTCTTTGTTGGACTCAGCACTAAAAGTTCTATTTGTAATATTATTTTTTTTTTGAATCAGAGAAATGTTTGCCAATTAGACTTTAGCCCTAAAATACATGATTATAAAATAGTTTTTTAATGTTATAAATTTGTTTAATACAATCTATGGAATAATTAATCTTCCTTGATTAAATCTATTTTTTTAATGGTTTTTTGTATTGTCGTGAACAAAAACTTAAACGACAATATTTGCAATTTTTGACATTTGAAAACGACACTCATGGTACCGAAATATGTAATAGAATTGCTAACAGTGTTGCATTTTTGTCGTTTTTCGACACTCATAATACCGATTTAAGAAAACGCCTTGTTTACGAGACGACAACGACACTCATAATAAGGCCGAATATAACATTGCCCATACCGGTATGATAGGTTCTTATTTTGGTTATACCCCTAATCCACATTATCACAAAGAATACCAGTAAGGTATAAAATAAGTCATAAATTTATAACGAAGAATACGAGTAAGGTGTAAAATATATGATATTTTATAGGTTACGAGAAATGAAATAATATAGCATACCAGAAGATAATATATAAGGTGTTACGAGTAGTGAAAAAGTAATTTTGTATTAAATTTACTCACGTGATTGTAAGTGAGTGTAAGTAGATAAAAAATGCTCGTGAGTGTGTGTCGTTAGAAATTTCCTGTCGTGAGCGCATCTCTAGTTTAAACTTATGCATTTTTTTTATAAAATAATTATTTTTATGTTATTGTAATGCATTATGCATCCAAATAATGCATTATTTCAAACTTTCAAATAATACATAATGTAACCAAATATAAGTCATCCATGATTTAATGTTTAGAAATAATAAATATGAAATACATTTTTTCCAATAATCATGCATTACGTAGCAAATTATTAGTAATGCATTATTTGTCACTTTTAAATAATACGTTGTGGAAAAAATGTTTGGTAAGACATCCTAAAATAATGCTACAAATAAGGTATATACATTACCTGGTAATGTGTTATATAATCACTACCCATTACCAAAGTTTTGCTGGGTTATATGCACTATAGAAAATTTTGGATTTTTTTTGTTTGACTTTTAGAAACCCATATTTGAATGTCCATTTTTCCTGAGAAGGACACCACAGATTTCCAAAATCAAAATTTTTTTAATTTTCAGAAAGGTGTTTTTTCGTATGGTTGAGCAATTATTTTTTAAAGTTTGTTAGATCGCCAAATATTTGATTTTTTTTTTTCAAAATTTTGGCAAAAAATCAAAAATTTAGCTTTATCGCCAACTTCAAAAATGTATTGCTCGACAACACAAAAAACACCTACCTGAAATTTTAAAAGCGTTAAAAGGACATTCTAAACTTTAATAAAAAATTTTGGTTTTGTACTTGAAAGGATAAAAGGACATTCTAATATTGTTTTAAGGTGCGTTTACACGAGAGAGAAAACAGCTAGACACAGACCAAAAAACAACTCTGTGAACCAGTAAATTTGACTTTTTCAATAGTTATGTCAAATTAAATTCATCTAAAACGTATTATTACTTACCTTTTTTTAATAATGTTATAGATTGTTGGAAAATTATTTTATTATTTTTGATTTTAAGTCTGTAATTTGTATAATAAAAATATTATAACGAAAACAAAATTAATTTTCTTTAGAGATGATATTTTCGAATGCTACAGGTGACAAATTTTCGATTTTTCTATCGAGATTTCTTTCTCGTGTAAACGCGCCTTTACAAAATTTTTGCTAAATTTTTTTTAATTTTTTTTTTGTTTCTAAATTTAAAATCTCCATAACTTTATCAACAATGTTGTCACAGAAAGTTTTTTCGTACAACTAACGGTTTCCGAGTAAAAACGCACAAAAAAAAACTGTGTAGAACCAACTACATATTTGGTTTTTTTCAAAAATTTTGAAAAAAATCACATATTTGGCTCTCTAACAAACTTTGAAAATTTATTTCTCAACAATACGAAAAACCACCTCTCTGAAATTTTAACAGCTTTGAAAGGGCATTCTAAACTTTAAAACAAAATTTTGCTTTTGGAAATCCATAGTGCCTTTCCCAGAAAAAAGCACATTCAATAGTTGTTTTTAAAATTTTTTGTTGAAATTATTGACAAAAAAGAATTTAAATTTTAAATCTTCATAATTTTATCTACGATATTGTTTTTATAAGTTTTTTTTTTGTCAAAAAGCGCTTTTTTAAACGCCCATATCTTCCAAAGTATTGATAAAAAAACAAACTTTTTAATCACTTACGAAGCTCTATCAAATAACCAAACATAAACAAAATCGGTGAACCGTCAGTTAAATTTCCCATGGATTTGTTTTTAAAGTACATTCAGACTGACCTTGAAACCTCGTTGAAAACACGTACTTTAATTTTTAAAGCTTAACCGTTCACACCCGACATTTTTGACACTGATCACGTTTTCGAAATTTAACGAACACAAATTTTCAATTATACGGTTTAAAACAAACACAATTAATTAATTTTCGCGCTTTTTGACACTAATTTACTGAAATATCTTAATAAATTTCTATTTTTATGAAAATATTTGAATAATTTTAATTACCCGGCTAAAAATAAATGTGTATGTTCATATATGCTTATATAAAGATCTTTATATGATCATATATGACTTATATGGAAACATATATGTGATCATATATGCAAGAAACGATCCCATATATGTGGTCGTATTTAAAATATGTGCCATATATGATATCATATATGGAACCATATATGCTATCATAAAATGTTAAATTTGAACCAGAATTACAAAATAAAAGTTTTTTAGGTTAAAATTATATTATTACTTTACCAACGATTGACATACCTTAATATATATCAATAATTTTACAAATATTGCAAAATATTCTGCATAAAAAAATTTTAGAAAAGGTAAGTTTTCATTAATATGTATTTAGAATTTTAAAATCATATGTATTCATTTTTTCCAGTTCATCGTCATACCAAGTAAAAGCGTGGACTTTTTTTATCCAAAACAAGATCCTATTTAAATTAAGTAAATGTGTGTCGCAAATACAATATTATTGAGTACTTTGATATTGAATAAAATTAAACTACGCAGCTTCGTTAATCTCGTACAACTATGTGGATAGGGCATATGCACCACCAATATGTTTTCACTACGATTGCAATACTGCAAACTATTTTGAAATCCCTTAATGTTGCCATAGCAAATTGGAAATGAAAAGACCGTATAGGCAGTTTTGAGGCCGAGTTACGTTAAGCTTGCTCAACTTGGAGAAGAGGACATTTGCACCACCAGAACTGTTATTACTACACTATAAATTATTTTGAAGTCCCTTACTGTCGCAATAGAAAATTGGAAATGGAAAGAAGGTATAAGAAGTTTGGAGGCCGAGTTACTAGTTGAAGAAAATTTAACCATGCGGAGCTATGTTAAGCTCGCTCAACTTGGAGGAGAGCGCATATACACCACCCTAACGCTATCACTACGGTTCCAACACTACAAACTATTTTGAAAACGCTTACTTTCGCCATAGCAAATCGAAATGAAAAGAAGGTTTGATCAGTTTTAATGTTGAGTAACGATTTGGGAAGGACAACGTTTTTACTTGCAATTACAAGAAATCTGTCAATAAGCGAAATCGACAACCTGGCACATTGTCGCCATGATGTAAATTTACATGAAAAAAATGTTGGAAAAGGTAAGCTTTCATTAATATGTATTTGAATTTTAAAATCATGTTTTAATTTTTTCCAGTTCATCGTCATAACAAGTTTAAGCGTGGACATTTTATTCCAAAACAAGATCATATTCAAAATGAGTAAATGTAAATACGTCGCAAATACAATATTATTTAGTAATTTGATGTTGAAGAAAATTAAACTACGCAGCTTCGTTAATCTCGTGCAACTTGGTGAAGAGGTCATATGCACCACCATAATGTTGTCACTACGATTGCAATACTGCAAACTATTTTAAAAACCATTAATGTCGCCATAGCAAATTGGAAATGGAAAGATCGTATAAGCAGTTTTAAGGCCGAGTTAAGTTAAGCTCACTCAACTTGGAGAAGAGGACATATGCACCACCAGAAATGTTATCAATACGATTCCAACACTATAAATTATTTTGAAATCCCATACTGTCGCAATAGCAAATTGGAAATGGAAAGAACGTATAAGTTTGGAGGCCGAGTTACTATTTAAAGAAAATTCAACCATGAGGAGCTACGTTAAGCTCGCTCAAGATGGAGGAGAGGGCATATGCACCACCATAACGTTATCACTACGGTTCCAACACTACAAAATATTTTAAAATCGCTTACTGTCGCCATAGAAAATTGAAATGAAAAAAACGTATCATCAGTTTTAAGGTTGAGTAACGATTTCGAAAAGACAACGTTTTTACTTACAATCACACGAAAGCTGTCAATTAGCGAAAGTGACAACCTGGCACATTGTCGCCATGATGTAAGTAAAAATAGTTTCTTATCCCTATCCTTCAAACATCGTTACACACATAACCCAAAAAGATAAAATACGTACTACTAATATATTGCTTTTAATCGAAGTCTTAAGTAATTATGTACCTACAAAAAATTTTGAGTAAAAAACATGCATTTAGTAGTAGCAAGTTCTTTTTTTCTGGAATAAAAAAAGGAATATGGAGTAATTTTAATATTTTATCAGATGGAGTTCTGAAAGACAATATACCTTTCCGTAAAAAGCATTCATGGTCTTAAGCAACCCATGATCCTTACAAAATACACCCCATTAATATGTATGTATGTGTCTAGCAGTATCAAAAAAGGATATTCGTGTTATCATAAGCCCATTAGCACCAAATGCTGTTGGTGGTAATAATTCAATACAATAAAAATTCTAGAAATATCTTGTATGCATACTAATATTATTTTCTATCAATTTTTTTAGATTTTGACTTTTTTAACAAAAACGCTAAGTCCGAAGATAATCGAAATTAACACTAAAACAAGAAAACACAAAGGAAATCATCGTTCCTGTAACAAGCCCTTTGTTCGCATCTTTCGTAATTGATATCAATTGAAAAACTTGATATATTAGATCTTTTATGTTCAATTTATTTTTTTGAATATCAAAATGTATTCTCGTATCTATAAGTTTAATTATATATTTTTATATGGTCACCAAAAATGCAAACGATAGTAACTAAAAAATCAAAATCATCAAACTAAAGGTGTTCATTCAAATATATCAAAAACACCAGTAATGAATAAAACAATATTTTTTATTTATACCCTACACCACACTGTGGTACAGGGTATAATGAGTTTGTGCTGATGTTTGTAACTACCCGAAATATTGGTCATAGACCCACCTTTAAGTATACCGATCGACTCAGAATCACTTTTTGAGTCGATTTAGCGATGTCCGTCCGTCCGTCTGTCCGTCCGTCTGTCTGTCTGTCCATGTAAACGGTGTAAACACGATACAGGTCGCAATTTTTAATCAATTGACTTGAAATTTGAAACTTAAGTCTCTCTTGGCCCAAGGACGAAGCCTATTGAAATTGGAAAAAATCGGTCCATATTTAGACCTAGCCCCCATACAAAGGTCCTCTTTAGTTTTGGCTCAAATGCATCTAATAACCGTATTATAGAAGGTATCGCTTTGAAATTTGGATGGTAAACATGTTTTGTCTTCACATATCATCATTCCGAATTTCAAAGAAATCGGACCAGTTCTTCTTGTAGCCCCCATACAAACCACCTTCCCGATTTTCACATAAATGTCTCAAATTTCATGAAAATAGAAAATATTTAATTAAAATTTTGTTTGTGTATGTTAAACGCGTACTTAAATAACCTTATCAAACCTGATAATCATCGGACCAGTTTTGGACTCAGGCCCCTTGTGAAAATTTCGCCCGATATTCAGTTAAAGCGGTTTATTGTCAACAAATAGAAGCCTATTTCACTCAAATTTGATTTGTGAGTGTTTTCTTCACTTATTAAAGGTTTTACAACATATATATCTAATCGATCCATGGGACCCATTTTCCGGGAAACCTTGGTGTAGGGTATTATATGGTCGGTCTTGACCGACTATAATTTTCTTACTTGTTTTAATTATACTTGCGTACATCGTTTGCAATTCTGGTGAATATATACATAATAACCTATTACATATAGTTTAAGATGAAAAAATAAATAAAAAATATAAAAAATAATGTAAAACAAATTAAAAACATCATATATTATTCAATATATGATTCAATATATGATCCAATATATGATTCAATATATGATCTAATATATGATCACATATATTGCATCATATATGATCGTGTCTTATATAAGCGCCAATTTTGGAATATGTTCATATATGAGACCATATTTGATACTATATATGATACTGTATATGGTCTCATATATGATATCATATATGATGATATACAACATTTTTAGCCGGGTATTTTATTTTTGACACTTGCTTTAATTTATTTTCTATTCTTTTAACAGTTGTAAAAAAGTTTAGAACTATGAAAGTTAAAAGGTTTCAATTGTACTTTCGATGAAACCTCATTACAAGAAGGTTTGAATTTGTAAGGTATACGATCAATTGCGTGACTGACAGTTAAATTGTTTTTTTTTTTAAATAATGTTTGCTTTCCAAAACAAATACTACTATGTATAATTGGACCATATGCGATCTTAGTTATTCATTTAGCATTAAGGCACCAACAATAAGAACAAAATTCATATTTTGTGATCAATAAATATTAAAATGAATTAAAAAAAGCTTTCCCAATTCTTAAAGTGTGTAACAGATGTTATAAAAAACACTTGAGACATATTTAACTTTTGTTACCGGAAATTAATTTATGAATCCTCAGCAGTTGTTTATCATGAAGTAACAAAAGGTTAAATAAATAGTGTCTGCAAATATAATACAACATTTTTTAATTTTATTTAAGGTGGTCAGAGTCTTGCTGCCAGCCCTGGTAATGCACAGTGAATCGTTCAGTGTTCATAAATCTGTGTCGGACATTTTTGTAATACCCGCGGGAATAGGCTAAAAAATGCTGGGGGCTAATCACGTAAAACGAAAACGATTGACGGTGCATAAACGACATCAAAATACATATCGTTCTGAAGGGAAATTTGAAAGTTTTTCTTTATTATATTATTAAACAGTGTTAACTAACCCAGAAACATTAAAAAAATTGGAAACATTTTGTTTAGTTTAGGAACAACAAGGCTCCAAAAATCGATGATAATCAACTATCGTTTTACGTGATCACAGTCCTGGACTGTGATCATGTAAAGTGAGTAACGCCTGTCGACGATTGAACGATGTCGTTTTTATTTTGCTTCACGTAAGCCCATCACTAACGTATCGTTTCGAACATAATACCAACAACGACAACATATGTCAAACTGACGTTTAAAAAACGCGCGGCCATAAAACAAATTAAATAATTTTGTAAATATGTTTTTTTGGTTCCAAAAAAAGATTAACCATTGTGAAAAATCCTATCATTCAAATAAATAAAAAATCGAAAAATTCGTGTTCCAAAATAAAAATTAAATATTGTGAAAAAAACCATTAGAAGAAAAATTTCAATTTAGTGCAAAAAAACTAATAAAAATTAAGTACCTAAAACAACTACGGGTGGTATGAATAAAAATAGTATTTACTTTTTATTAAAAGACTTGCAATTTTGGTATTATTTTCCCTAATGTAACTTTAGAGCAGCGACCATAGAGAAACATAGAGGCGAAGGTGAAAGAAAAAATAATATCACTATCTTTTTCTAATTTCTCACACGTACGTTGTCGATGTGAATTCACCACACAATACATGTTTACAAGTCGTACTTTGTCAACAAATACATGTATACAAGTTGTACTTTGACAACTCAATTTTTGACGCCTTCGCCTCTATGTTTCTCTATGGCAGCGACCAACACACAAATAAATTTAATGATTGATTATATGGAGCAGTACCCTCAACTCGCCAACAACTACTTCTCGAAATCTGTTCAGGGAAGAAATGATGTTAACCAGCTATGGGAAGAGCTATCTAAAAAGTTGAATTCATTAGGTCTTCCCAATAAAATAGCTGTAGCTTGGAGAAAATTAAGTGTATCATTTATAAATCTCTCTAAACTCTAAAAAACTATAATTTAGAAAGACTCCTTATGGGTCAGTTCCTTTTGGCGTTGATAGGTGTTGTTAGTATCACAAAAGGCATCTGGGAAAGTTTGAAGTTTTGTTATCCTTTAAATTCTCTTTGAATTGTGCTGTTTATTTCGATTTATTAAATTTTTTCCTGTTTTTTGTTATTAATTATATTCTTTTTAATTGATACACTATTCCAAATACGTTCCAAAATAAGATTGCTATCTATTGATAACGATTTCGTCATTACTGCCAGCAAATTCCATGTGTTACCTCTGTAAAAACAAGTTGTACACTTTCCATATTTAATTATTCATGTATGTATGTATATATTATGGTGTGGACAGACTACAAGTATCGAACCAAAATAAAACTAAGCACCAACCTCGCGTCTATGAGAAGGACTGGTGGTGGGCCTTTAAACCAAATAAAAATAAACGACACTGAGGAGCGCATCATTGCGATATCATCCATGGAAAAAGCCGTTAAGGGGATCAACAAAACCAAAATATTTGGAGCTCCTCCAAGTGCTGAAAAAATAGTGGAATATGTTGAATTCGATGAAATCGAATTTTTAGACTTGGATGAAGTTGCACCATCAACATCACAGTTAGGAAAAAGGTAAACAAAAATAGTTTATTAAGAACTTGATTTCTTCTCATGCATTTCTAAGAAAGTTATAAAAACAAAAAAAAAGATATTAATAAAAAAACAAGTGAGAGTGTTAAATTCGGCTGTGCCGAATCTTTTATACCCTCCAACACGATAAAAAAAAAAACAGGGGCGTCTTTTTTTTTTTTGGGGGGGGGTAACGTCGGTGGGAGACAACCTTCCTGGATCCAACTGCAAGACTTTGAACTTCTTTTGGCATAAAAATGTTTCGTTTGCTAAGCAAAAGTACAAAAAACCTATAAAAAATGCCTTTTTTTTAGAGGTTCGTTTAGTTCTTAAGAGGGGAACTTTTTTCCCCCTGATCCGATTTTGCCCATGTTCGAACTTAACCAGCCCAATACCATAAGACATATTCGTACCAAATTTCAGGAGTCTAGCTCTTTTACTTTGGACTGTATCGTGTCTTCCACAGACGGACGGACGGACGGACAGACGGACATCGCTAGAATGTCTTAGAATGGATCACTGATCAATAATATATATACTTTATGGGGTCCAAGACCGATATTTCGATGCGTTACACACGGAATGACAAAGTGAGTATACCCCCATACTGTGGTTGGAGGGTATAACAAGTAAATAAAGTAAAGTATCAAAAAAAAACTTGGAAAAAGTATTAAATTCTAAAAAAAAATTATGTAGAAAAAGCCACTGATTCTGGGACATATTTTCTATACAAACTGTCTCAGAGTCTGAAACTGTTTCAATAGAAAAAATTTACATTTTTGAAATATCTATAAATTTAAAAAAAAAAAATCTGAGAAAAAACCTTTTTTCCCTTCCCCGTTTTTTTTTTTTTGTATTTAATAAAAATAATAAAAAATGTTTATTCGAAGAATTAATCGAATATTTTTTTAAACTTAATCGTTTCATCGATCAAACAAATCAATTATTTTCTTCAATCGAACAAAGTTGAAAGCCGAATTGACAACTCTTCTATTCATCCTTAATAATTTACTATTATTTTTTTTAAGAATTAAGCTACGTTCACAATGTTGGAGTCACTCCTCAAAGATTGAAATGTTAACTGTGCAAAATGTAGAGTGGAGTTCTGTCACATTATAGATGTCATTTTACTGACCTGACCCACAATTCCACAAAATAATCCAATTTTATTGCATTAAATTAATTCTTTAATTAAAAAAATTATGTTTTTTTAACGATTTCAATATTTTTTTTTTCAATATTTGTTTTTTTATTTTTTTAATGACATTGTTAGAGATGGGGTGTATTACAGTGGCGTAAAATTCCACTCCCCTTTTTGTTACACTGAAAGCTATTTTTTCCGCAATTACGCTTAAATAGCTTACTTGATTTTTATGAAATTTTCACCACAGATAGTATTAGCCGAAGCGAAAAGTACGCCCCTTTGTATTACATTGAAAGTTATTTCTTCCTATTCTGGAAAACTCTTAAAAACGGAATAATTAAATATGAATTGAGATAGGTGTCAAAAAAATTGATTTTATTTTTTGTTAAATATAAATTTGCATTGTTTTCGCAAAATCGAAAAAAATTGTTTTTATACTTGATTTCTTCTCAAAAAATTCACACAATTTTTTTGCATGTTGTTTTTCAAAATGCTAAAAAAATATGATATTTTTAAATATTTCTCATTCACATTTGTTGAAAAAAAAATAGTTTTTATTGTTTCTGAATTGTATTTTTTTAATATTTTTTTTGCATTTTTTTTTTTTTTGCAAACTCTTACAGAAACCAGAAAGTAGATGTATTTTATTATTCCAACTGAGTTTATTTTTTTTTAACGTAATTAAAGATTTTAAAAACAAAAAAAAACATTAAATGAACATAATATTGCAATATTTTCAGAATTTTGCAAGGGAACCATGCAATTTTATAATGCAAATATGCCAATAATCGTATAGGTTTGCCCCAATGTGCAATGTCCTGCTTTGGCCAGAACCTGACTGCACATATTATGCAGACATGACTTCGAGAACTTGGAAACAGTTTTGGATGTCGACCTAAGGCAAATAGTACAATTCGCAATGAGGACAAACGCGTTCTATCAGCGTCGCTAAGAAATTATTGTGGGTTTGCTATGGACCCTCCGGTCTATGTGAGGAGTCTTTAACTCCGCCACCTCCAACCTAACCTAAGAGCTGGTAACAATGACCGTCGTCTCGTTGTAGCGAAACATACCGAGGGTTCTGGTGGAAATCGAACACACGACCCTCACGTTCAAAGGCTAACACGCTACGAACTTACCTACAGGATTAGGTGCAGAGCAGGGATAGAAAAGTTAGTACTTAAGTACTCAGTATTTTTCACTTTCCAAAATACCGTAGTACCCCTGCGACCGATTTAGTACGTTTTATAAACCGAACGTTTTTATATATTTGTTTAACAAAATCTAAAAGAATTTCGGAATATCTTCCAATTATCATAGAAAAAAGCTATTGAATAAAAGCTTTAAATTTATCTTTTTACTTTTAGATATTTCAGAATCTATTCTGAAATTTTCATATAGATCAAATTACTCTAGATTTAATGAAGAAACGTGTTGTTCTGATTTCGCGAACTTAAATGGGCACATGAATCTGTATTTTCACTGTGTTTTGTTTACTGGTTTTAGTAAATGGCGTATGTACGGGCCATCTTAGGAGCAACTTGTACGTGCCGAGTTTGAATGTATCAAATTTAAAAAAAAAATAAAGAATATTTTGCTGGACGAAAATTTAAGAATGATGCAGTTTTATTATAGAAGGATTTGAATCTCATCAATTTGGAAACTATTTTAATGAATAAACTATTTTTAGTACCGTCCAGTTCGTAAAAGTACTTTTTAGGTAAAGTTCCAGTACCATTTTGAAATACCGATTTTCCATCCCTGTGGCGGTGTTCTATAACTCTCGAATCGAAAGATTTCTCACATGAAACATGAAAAACGAAACAGAAACATCGTGAATCGGTACAAAACCTGACTTTTCGCATTCGACTGTTTCTGTAATTTTGTTATGCGGAAACTTTCTGTCAAATATGATTTTTTTCAAAATTATTGGAAAGATGCGAGAAAAACTGTTTCTGTAAACCAATTGATCGAAAACTTTTGAAGTTGAAGTGTCAAAATCACTCACATTTAAAAATGGTGCGATATTTCGAAAATTAAACAACTTTTGAGTTATAATAAATAAAAAACAATATTTTTTTCAAGAAAATACTATCAACTAATATTATTAATGATATACTACACATTATTTTCATAAGTTAATTTATTATTTCATTTTTGTTTGCCAATGTTACGAGTGGTGTTTAAGAAAAATGTGAAATTGCGTTTTTTTTTTGTTGTGATTTTTATTATTTTCTCGCCTTATTTACCTTTTTGACAGCTGATTTGGAATATTCCAATAAAAATGCTGCCGTTTTCGCATTGATATACAGAAACAACTTTTTTTCCAGAATCGAGAAACGATGGAATTTTTTGTTTCATACTTTTCGATGCGAAAACTTTTCGCATAAATTACAGAACACCCCCACTGGTGCAGAGAGACCAATTAAATGGTCATAAAAAAAATTTTGATTGCATTAAATCTGTGATAAAACCACATAACTACGTAAGTCGAGTTATGTCCAAAACGTGTTTTTGCATTTTCGGAATCTCCACATCCATTTTTGTATTTTATCAATTTTTTTTTTTTAAAGGACCATTACTTTCTGAGACATTGATTTCAGAATTCGAAAACTCATTTTTTTTAAGGAAAAATAAAAATTGTAACAGTATATCTCACATACGTTTTTAGTCCCTATTTTAAAATCAGCAATATGATTAGATTAAATGTAATTTTGCAAAACGCAAAAACAACATCAATGGTTTTCACCTGATATCTCCGTTGTCCTAATACTCGTATATATCAACTTTTAAAGTAGCGAAGATTGTGATACATGCACAAAATGTTTGAATCTTTAAACCCAGATTTGGTATAAGAATTTAAATCTGAAAATGCTCTCCTGAAAAGTAGTATAAAAACACTTACACACTGATTCCTTTTTGCCACAGAAATATACTGTACAATTGTCAATTTTAAACACACACCATCCATTTATTTGACCAACACTGCTAATTTTGCAGTATTTTTGAACCCTGTCGTTAAAAAATCAATAGTAAGATTTGTCCAATAAACGACAAAAAATAACAGAGATTTTGTAGTTCTTAAGGCTCCCTTGAGATTTATTTTGGACGTTTTGTGAATAAGCTGTATGTTGCAATAGTGACGTTGTTGTCATTTGCAGTAAAATTAGGAAGCATAAAAAAACTGACATAATTTTTTTGATTTTTTTATAAAAGTACCATATAATTACAAATCATATACTAATTTTATCTAACAGAGAACTGGTTACAATGACCTTCTGGTGGGAATCAAGCCCACGACCTCCAGACTCGTAGGCTAGTACGCTACCAACTAGCCTAAAACTGACATAAACATCATATTTAGTAGGCGAATTTTCTATTCGTGCAAAATACCATTGTGAAGCCATTTCAGCACGGTCCATCGACAACTAATACATATATGTGAGTCACTCTTATAGACATTAATTTCTAAAAATGTGTTCATAATTTTTCAATTATCGTAAAGTTATTTATCGACTCGCTCTTTTAAATAACAAAAAATATGGAGGGCGTATGAATTGAAATCAAAATATGTCCAAGTATGAAACGAATAGAAGAATCAGTTTTACTTTAAAGCCAGGAACGTGTGTATCTTAATCCAACCTTACCAAAGAATCGTATTTAAACGAACAAGAATAAAATACAAACAACTCAAACAACTTTACTGCCATATCTACAGGTCGCCCTTAGTTTATGCGATTATTAATACTGGTTCAATATTAATAGTGGTTAAGTTTATATAAAATTCGTGAACGGAATTACCAAGTAATAATGTTATATTCGGAAGTACCGAATCTTTAAATACCCTCCTAATCAAAGAAGAAATTTAAAGACACCAAATAATTGTTTTCTCTAATTTTTTGTTATACCCTCCACTCTAGTGATAGATATAAGTTTGTCATTCTGATTGTAACACCTTGAAATATTGGTCTAGGACCTCATAAAGTATATATATTCATGATCCTCGACCGATTTTAAGTTAATCTAGCGATTTCCGTCTGTCTGAGAACACGCTAACTTTTGAAGGAGTTTACTGAGGTTGCTGAAGTTTGCCATATATGTTTGTAAATTACGTGGTCAGGTTGATATTGCATTTCAGAAAAATCGGTCTAGTGGTTCAAAAATTATAAGCAAACTCGTAAATTTCGGAAAGGGGTTTTTGCGAATAACTTTTGAAAATGTGGGGAACGAAGGACCAGAGTCAATAACTTCCTGTTAGAAGTTGCCAAGTAAAAAGACAGCAGGATTCGCTTAAGTATAAGAAATTCTTTATTGACAATTCGTTTGTACTGTTTGGTAGGAAAATAATGACTAACTTAAAGACTAAAATTCAGTTGAATGGTAAACTATAAACTTTTATGTTTGAACTGTTATACAGTTCAAACATACGAGTATGTATATTCGTATTATAGGGTTTGCAGTGCTAGGGTTTTGGCGTGAACAACTTTCAAAAGGCAACTCTGAGGCTGCTGAAGTTTGGAATATATATTTGTCCAACCCCTGGACTATTTAGTATTGAATTCAGCTTGATTTCACCTCTAATTCACTTGTTAAAGAAACCAAGCTTTAAAAAAGATCAGCTTTAAAAACGTTTATAAACCTCAAAATTAATTTACAAAGTATTTTTCACACTAAAAAAATTTTTCACTCGAAAAAAGTTTTACACCCAAAAAAGTTATTTTTTTTACAAAAATTACTAAAAAAGTTTTTTACTTTTTTGGTTATTGACAATCGTTGCCTTACTAGTATAGTAGAATTTCTTCGTCTTTCTAATTCCCATTGTGGATAGAGTCGAATATGTATTAATAGGTCTATTCGATTACCCAAATTTCTTACTACAATTTACTACAACTGGAAAGTTTTGTTTACTTTTTGTATTGAAAATTTCCAGCTGTAGTAAAATGAGTAAAAAATAGTAGATTGTAGTATGGTAATCGAATAGACCTAATATTTTAGTTTGTGCACAAACGATTTGTCATTAGCAGGGAAACCAAAAATATGCTCTAAACAATACGTTTTATGCGCTTAAAAAATGTGCTTAAAAACGGAAAATATGCTCTAAAAACAGTAAAAATATGCAGTTAAAAAAATTATTTCCTTTTTTTTGCAGTTTTTAACAAAAAAAATTGGATCAGAATTAACATTTTTTTATTCACGAGAATTCCTTGTAAGTTTTATTGTGCCAAAAAAGTTGTAAATTTTATTAGTAAAAAGCTTGTAAAATTACAAAAAAAAACTCGATATTTTTACTAGGAATTCTCGCAAAATAGGAGGTAGCAAAAATCTAGTAAAGTTACGGGAATGAATTGTAAATTTTATCGCGTCAAAAAATTATAAGACGGTATTTATACACAGCCTTTTTTTGCTTGCAATAAAGTCTTGCAACTTTTTTTTGTTGGCAAACGGGGGTGAAAAGAAAACGGGGTAGAAAAAAAATCACAAATTCTGTTTTCCTTCTTCTATGCTTTTCACCCCCGTTTGCCTACAAAAAAAAGTTGCAAGACTTTATTGCAAGCAAAAAAGGCTGTGTATAAATACCCTCTAAGTTTACAATTTTATTGGTAAAAAGCTTGTAAAATTACAAAATTAATGGTAAAAAGCTTATAAAATTACTAGGATTCTCATTAAATAGCAAAAAAAAGTTACAAACCTTTCTTGTAATTTTACAAAGTCTTTTGTTTTGACTGCAAAACCAAAACAAAAACAAACATTTCAATACAATTACAAAAATTAAAAAAAAAATTTAACATTTAAAAAAAAAAAATCCAAAAATGAAAAAAAAAATTTAAAAATAAGTGATGTTATACTATGTTTAGACCAAACAAAAACTAACTTGTTTTTGGCAAAAAAGCATTTTGGAAAACCAAATTGTTTACACCGAATAAAAAGAGTTTTTGTTTGTCAAATCAAATTAATTATTTTCTAAATTCACTAAAAAACACAAAATTACAATAGCCACACATTATTAAAAAAATTAAATTACACATTTATTTACTTTTTTAAAAGATTTGAATATTAATTTCACAAAAAAACAAATATTTTTATTTTGACATTCGTTTTTAACAAAAGAAAATTGAAAAAAACATTCACACTGAATTAATAGTAGCATTGACCAGAACCTAAATTCTAGTTTTTGTTCAGTTTTAGTTGGCAACGCAGTTTTTAAATTGTATGGAAAATTTATGTAGTTTTTGCCAAAAACCAAAAAAATATTCAAAAACAAGTTGTTTTCGTTGGTGTAAATACCGTATTACAAAAAAAAAAAAATTGTAAAAATGCTCTAAAAATGGGGAATATATGCTCTAAAAATATGCTCTTATGCTAAAATATGCAAAAATATGCTCTAAAGAATAAAATATGCAAAAAATAAGCTCTAACAAATCGATGCCAGATTTCTTAAAATCTTCTGAAACGGATAAATACCTTACCCATCAATTAATAACAATGCGCAGGAAAAAACATGACACTGCATATTTTTGGTTTCCCTGGTCATTAGACTCGTTTGCTACTTTGTAGTAAATCGTTTCTATTTTTGCTAAATAATCTTGACAATGGAATCTGACAAATTCCGAAACACGTGTCGATTAAGTCTTGCAAAAATGACCAACATAAATAAATTTAAAACAAAAAAAAATAGTTTTCTTGAAAATTATACTATGAGAATATCATGGATTAATTAGTTAAGAAAATAATGACCTCGAGCCAGAATAAACATCCTCAAAATTTAATGGTTTTATTTACAATGTAAATCTTATTTTGTCAAACATATCAAAAATACATCATGGCGGAGTCAAACACTTTACCCAAAGACCGTATGGTCCATAGCGAAACCACTATAATTCCTTAGCGTCGCTGAAAAAACACGTTAGTCCTTAACGCGAATTGTATTATTTGTCTTAAGTCGACATTAGAAACTATTTCCAGGTTCTCGAAGACATGTCTGTCCAATATGTGCTGGCGAGTTCTGGCCAAGGCAGGGAAGTGGCAAAGAATATGTTCGACCGTTTCAGTGTTAGGTTCATCGCACCTCCTACAACTGGCATCGGAAATTAGTCCCATTTTCTTCCCATGATAACCTATAAGGCAGTGCCCGGTGATTACTCCAGTAAATAGTAAGTTTTTCTCAGGTTGTAGCATGACCACAATCTTCTACTCGTGCTCGTTGTTAGCTCTCTCCACTTTCTGTTAGCCATTTCGGTTTTAAGATTGTCGTGTAGCGATCTGAAGTGCAGGCTTGGTGGATCGTTGTGTACCAGTACCTTGTTCGCGAGCTCGTCCGCTCTCTCGTTCCCTATTATGTGACCTTGTAACCATATTAGTTTCACCTTGTTCATATTTTCTAAACTTTGTAAGTTCTCGAAGCATTCGGAAACTACTTTCGACTTGATACAAAAGCTTCTGAGAGCTTTTAGAGCAGCTTGGGTGTCAACATAAAAGTTTAATTCCCTGTTTGTCTCACTTCTGAATTGTAAAGCAGCCTTGCTTATGGCAACTATTTCGGCCTGGAAGATGCTAGAGTCCAAAGGAAGGATAAAAGTCTTATTATTTTATCTCGAAAACTCGTTGAAAACCCAGCACCGACCCCCAAGGATTGATTGCAGCCGTCTTTGAATATGTTAATTGGGGGTTTTGCCAGTTTGACCAAAATCGTATTTCCGGTCTAAAATAAATTTGGGCACGCTATTCGGTGGCAATATCATTTAAATTGTCCATGTTTATTGTATCCAAAGTTGCGTTCCGTGAATAAATTTGACTCTTTTAGACGAAGGCAGGACTTATAGGCCTCTCCCTTTGCAAAGATGTCAAATGCAGGGTTGCCAGAACTGTTGGGTACAAAATCGTCAAAAATGTAAGATTTTAATAAAAAAAATCGTCAAAATCGTCATCCTATTCGCGAAATCGTCAAAAAATCGTCAAAATAAAAAAGGTATATTTATCATTGATTGTTGAACCCATGATGCAGTCCAAACCAAAAGAGGTAAATCCATGCAGTTTGGTTCAATGGCCACTGGATGGTTCAGTCAAGGATCATAGAAGTAAATAGGATGTCCAGAACTTCAAGTTCCTGATAATCACGTTGCTCAGCCTGCTCAGCTTGCTCTCCCAAAACAGGGGTCTTGTGGACTGTCCACAGGGGCCTTGTGGACTGTCCACAAGACCCCTGAACATTACACTCAAAAAAATCCATTAACTTAAACTTTGGAAAAATTTTCTTCAAAATAGTTTAAAAATTTTCCCACAATTTAGTTAAATTTAACTAAAATTTGGGAAATTTTCCTAACTTTTAGAAAAAAATTTTAGTTCATGGACTGTTAAATAGGCCATAATTTTCCTTAAATGGAATTCCCTAATACATGGAAAAAATTCTTACCGCCAAAGGAATTTTCCCTAAATAAATGAAAAAAAAATCTTTATTTTTAAGACATATTTCTTAAAACAAAATTTAGTTCAAAAAATTCAGTTTTAGGACGCAATTTCCTACCAATTAGTTCATCATATTTATCTTCTTTAATTTGAGGAAGTTTTTTCCACAAGTATAGTAAATTTTTCATAACTTGAAATTGTTTTTTTGATTTATGTAGTTTTTTTATGCTTGCATGTAGTTCACATTTTGTTTATTATTTGTAGTACATGAATACAAAAAGTTTGATCTTGTATAACAAGTAATAAATTTAATATTAACATTTTTTTTCTACACATGTATGTGTTAGAAAAAAAATAATATTTTAATCACAACAAAGACCTTGGCTTTGGCGTGTTTTCCCCATAGTCTGGGAACAAACGTCAAATACAAAGTTTTTGTTGTAATTTAACTAAAAAAACTAATGAAATTTATTACTTGACTATAAGAAACAAACGTTTCTTTATATTTAAAATAAAATGTGTACCCAATGAGAATTATGTGTGTATTCACATACTATTCTATTAATAAACCATTAAAAAATATAAAATTAAATAATTTTTAGGAAAAATTTCCTTATCAGAAATGTTTTTTTAACTAAAAAATGGGAAATTTTTTCCCATTTTCTAGTTCAAATTTGTCCTTCTTTTAAAGAAAAATATGGTCTAAAAAGTAGGAGTACATGGCAATGGAGCTAAATCATTATCAATTTTCCTTGGATTTAGTTAATTTTCCCATTTTTTAGTTAGTTTTTTTTCTGAGTGTAACCATTAAAGCGTTCAAAACAAAGAAATCGAAATTTGGCAAACATTTTAAAAAATTTTCGATTTTAATTTTGAAAAAATGAGGAATATTAAGAAAAATTCCAAAAAAATTATTGAAAATACTAGGAAGAACCAAAAATGAATATTTATTTTCTTATTTTTGAAAATTTAAAAAATTTTCATTCTTTTTTATTTTTTTTTTCCCCATAAATATTCATTTTTGGTTCTTCTTAGTATTTTCAATAATTTTTCTGGAATTTTTCTTAATATTCCTCATTTTTTTAAAATTTAAATCGAAAATTTTTCAAAATGTTTGCCAAATTTCGATTTCTTTGTTTTGAACGCTTTAATGGTTAATGTTCAGGGGTCTTGTGGACAGTCCAAAAGGCCCCTGTGGACAGTCCACAAGACCCCTGTTTTGGGAGAGCAAGCTGAGCAGACTGAGCAGGCTGAGCAACGTGATTATCAGGAACTTGAAGTTCTGGACATCCTATTTACTTCTATGATCCTTGGTTCAGTTTGAAAATTGACAAAATCAGACCAGGGAGAACAAAGTTCCCCCTGGTAAAACCGAACCTACCTCCGAAATTTCCCCTTTATATTCGTTTTTCACCTTCTTAAACATATGAAATATTTTTATGAAAGAAAAGGTCATGCAGTTGGGTCAAGTTAATTAGAGAATGTATTTTTTTCCGTCCGCCCTTTTCTGTGAACACTTCCACAAAAAATTAAAAATTATAAAATTGCGTAACTATCATAATAAATCAATTTGTTAACATTTATCACGAAAAGAAAGGTGCCCTCCGCCAAAAAAGCCCTATAATTTTTTTACCTTTTAGAGGGAAAAAGAGAATGTGACTCTCACTTGTTCCCTTTTTGTACAAAAATATTGGTGGATATTTTTTTTAATTAACAATAAGCAAAAAATATTCATTGAATACTAAAATTTCATTAAAAAATTTTTAAAAAGTAGACAAAATTGACGGGTTTTTGTTATTTTTAAAAATCGTCATTTTTTGGGAAAAAATCGTCAAATCGTCATTTTGCTATTTTGGGGAGTAAAAATCTTCAAAATGTAGAGAAATCGTCAAATCTGGCAACAGTGGCCAAATGGTATCAGGTGCAGTAGAGAGTCAATAGCATAGAAAAAATAGAATTGAAACAGAGTCGTATTTCGCTTGAATAAGTATTAGTGACAGCACTTTATGTAACTTTTGACGTTTAATAAAAACAACATAAAGGAGAACAACAACAAAGCAAACAACAAAAGAGAGAAAAAGTTTTTAAACTATCAATTGTGCGTATTATCTTAAAAAAAAAGGTTGAATAAAGCAAAATAATCAATTAATTTAATTAAATAAAAGACAAATGCCATTTTTTAAAAACAAAGAATTGAATTTAATATTAAATACGTGTGAGATGAGGAAGAACAAGCATTTTGCCACCATATTGGAAAATACATCAAATACAACACTGCGTACCTTCCATAGAAAAGATTATATGGTCAATAGATTCAGCTGATGTTGTTCTCAGAGCGCCTGTGATGCATAAACCCATGAGACGTTGAATTCTCTGAAATTTTATATGCGTCGATAGGTTTTACTACAAAAGTATAAATCCAGTAAGTAATCTTTAGTTCCAGTCCCTAAGTTGCAGCAAACATATTCTTGCATGCGTAAAAGGCGCTGTATGCTTTCTTGATCCTTTCATCAGTGTTTTGCTTCCACGATAGTTTACTGTCTAAAATGATTCCTAGAAGTTTCGCTTGTGCTAACAAAGGAATTCTGACTCCGTTTATCTCGACTTTAAAATTTTCTATTTTATACCTGTTTGTAAAAATTACCATTTCCATTTTTTTCGGATTAACGTTTAGGTCATTATTATTATAAGCCCATTTCCACATTTGCTTCAGTGACACTTCCAAAAGTTCGTATACTGTACCTAAAAACTTTTCAGCCGACATAATAACAACGTCGCACATTGGGTTGAACACTATCAAAACTGAGGATTAATTCAAAATTTGAAGTTGGTATATTGTAATATTTTTTTTAAAGGGTTTAAAGAGGATAAAATTCTCCATCAAAAGCTGTCAAAATTAGTGTTCTAAGTTGTTTACTTTTTTTGCTATGCTCTCTCAAAGTTTAATAATTTTAATTAATTTAGTGTATAGTGGTAAAAAGTGAAAAACGAAATATTTCAAGTGATTTTTTTTTTGTTTTCAACTAAAAATAAAAATTTTTGTAAAATGGATTCTTAAACTACAGGTATTTAACTATATTATTGACAAGCGGTTGTTAAGATAAAAGTTGAAAAAATTGTTTTAATAATTTTTTAAAAAATACCCTAAAAATGGGGTATTTTTTACATATATGCTGAGTTTTGGTTGCTACTCTGATGAGCTCGGGCGTATCTGAGAACATAGTGATAAAATATAGGATTTTTGCTTTAAAATCCATGAAAGAACCAATGCCAAGACTTGCCAATACGAGAAATACAAGAGATTCTTTTTAAACATCTCCAGTGTAAAAAAATTATATGCTCGAAATCTTAATAGCTAATACTTGTTTTTTGTTTTAGTTTTTCTATTGTCTTTATGTTGTTTACCGTTTTTATTTATTACTATTTATTATAAATGTGTAATTTAATTATAATAACAAATAATTTTAATGATCATATATATTAGAGTGGGGTGTAAAGTTACTTTTTATCGAAGTTGGTAATGTTTTTGCTTAAAATAAAAATAAAACCCATGCAGTTTTTGAAAAAAAAATTCGCGAAATTGTTTAAAAGTTTAAACTACATTCGGTATCAAATTTTGTTCATATTTCTTAGCCAGCAACCAAATTAAAGCATTTAGTATTTTTAGGTTATGTGGAATGTATCAAAATTTTCGAGGTGTCCTTACATTTCCGTTCATAACTTTTTAGCCGCAACACCGATATCGCTCAAATGCAATACCAAACTACTTAGGATAACTAGATATCTGGTTAATATTTTTGCCATGATCGCGGTAACAAATACAGCATTATTTATTTAAACACTTAACTATCTAAACAGCTGCAAATTTGACAAAATTTGTCATAATGGATTTTCAGTCCACTCTATTGTATATAGTGGAATGCCTCATATATCAAACAAACCCTAATTAGGTTAACTTGTAGCGAATAACCCAATTTAATATTTTTACTGTGTTGTTATTCTTAAAGAATATAAAGCTTTTCTAAATTATTTACTAGGCATAATTAGCGCATACAAAAAAATATGTTAGAAAACAATTCGAGTAATGAATTGTTAAAACTTAAAACAAAAATTATAATTTTTTAATTGAGTAATTATAAATTTACTCAAAAATTAAAAAAAATTAGTACATAATTTAATAAAAATTTAGTAGTTTTTTTATTGATTTTTTTAAAATTTTTCGATAAATTTTATTAAATATTTACTCAACACTTTTAAATTGTTTACTGGTAAAAACATGAGTTATTATCAATTAATACTCTTTAAAATTTACTCAACATTTTTTTCTGTGGCTATAGTATAATTAAATTTGAATTTTAATTTATTAAGTTATCGATTTTAATTTTAAAGTTACAACAAAATTTATGAATCAATATTTTTTATCGAACATTTTGATTTTTTTTGGATTAGTTTTGATTTTTAAATAAAAAAAATATTGTATTTAAAATATATGAATCAAGTTTTGTTTTGAAAATGTTAAATTTTTTGTATTTATACGATTTTTAAATAAAAAAAAATTGTGATTCCTTTTTTTGAAGAAAATTTAATTTTTTTTTTTTAATTTTATGAACCACAAAAATAAAATTTTATAAAAAATTTATTCTAATAAAATAACGTATTTATTTTTTTTTTAAATTTAATAAAAACGCATTAAATATTCTTTAATTTGCAATTTGATTCATTAATTTATCGCTTTTGCTTCCAAAGTTACAGCAAAAATTGTGACTCAAGATAAGTTTTTCCAAAAATCGAAAAAGTGCCTAGCAGGTTAAAAATTTTTTTTTTCATATTTTTTTTTTTCAAAATAGTAGTTTTTTGTTGATTAAGAAGTATTCATCAATAAAAAATTATAATATTTCAAAATTACGGCATCCCTGAATTAATCCCCATTTTGCCTATCGCTCAACCCACTGTGCGTCGTCTGCATAAGCTACCACTGATGTCCCTTGCGAATTCAATTTCTTTTGAATAGAGTCCACTACTAAAAACCAGAGTAGTGGTGAAAAAACACTACCTTGTGGCGTACCTCTTGTCGCGTATCGTGTAATCTTCGCCGGTCTCCATTCTGCTGTCACCTCACGACCAATCCATTTTGTGATACATGGGTGGATCAATGCTATCTCCAATGCGTTAATTATTTCTCCCATGATAAAGTAACAACCTGCACCATATTTCGTTCACATACGTTCACCAGGTGTCAAGTTAAAGCTTTTGACATTGTGTGAAATATTCCAATATTTTTAAGGTTAAATTACATTTTCACTCGTAAATTTTGAACCACTTGACTGATTTCTCTGAAATGCAATACCATCCAGGCGAATGACCAATATATATGCCAAACTTCAGCATGCTCTGCTAAGTCTTTAAAAGGTTAGCGTGTTTTCAACGGACGGACAGACAGACGGACATCGCTAGATCGACTTAAAATCGATCGGAAATCATGAATATATATGGGGCATTCCAAGCCAAATCACTCACTTTTAGACCCGACCCCTTTCGATTTATTTTATTTTTGGATATGTTTTAGTTTTTATTAAATGCAACTTGGACACCAATTTTCATCTTTTTATTTCAAGATGGTGTTGAGCAATCAATTTTTCAAAATGGCGATTTTATCAAAAAAATTAAAAAATTTAAATTTTTAATTAATTTTGACCATTAAAAATATAGATATTTAAAAAAAAAGTTGGACAACGTTTTGTTGGTACTTAAATGCAGTTTTAGAAAAAAAATATGAAAAAATTATTCGAAGTAATTATCACTTATTTTTTGACGTTTAAAAATTATAATCGACTTTTTGAAAAAGTTCGAAACCTTCGATTTTTTTGTAAGGTTAGGTTAGGTTAGGGTGGCGGTGCCAGATGGGCACTCCGCATAGACCAGTTGGTCCATAGCGATACCACAAAACTCTTTCCGCTTATCGATGTAAACTAAATACATTGACCTTCATCGCGAACTGTTTCAAACTCTTCAGGTCTATCCTCGTAATTTCCTCCAAAGTCTCGAACTGTGAACTTCCCATAATTGATAGTCGAGTTCGTGCCAAAGCCGGGCAGTGACACAGGATGTGCTCAATGGTCTCCTCGACGTCTGGTGTCTCGCACCTTTTACAGCTTGCGTCCGTAATAAGATTCATGTTCTTGGCATGTTTTCCGACAAGACAGTGTCCCGTTATTAGACCTGTCAACATACGACATTCTATTCTCGTAAGTGTTAGTAAGAATTTTGTTCTTCCTAAATCATAGCGTGGCCATAAAATTCTGCTTATACGATTTGTCCTAAGTTCCTTCCATCTTCGATTTGCCTTGGCGACAGTAAGGGTATTTCGTTTTAGTTTGTAATGCTGGAGTGGCGGTGAAAGCATTATGGTGGTACCTATGCCATCTGCTCCAAGTTTCACGAGTTCATCTGCTTTCTCGTTTCCTTCTATTCCTTCGTGCCCTGGTATCCATAATAAGGTAACTTCATTATTCAAGCAAAGTTGTTTTAAATTCTCGTAACACTTTAAAACCGTTTTCGATTTAATTTGGTAGCTCAAGAGTGCTTTTAGAGCAGCTTGACTATCCACGTAGAAATTAAGGGTTGCACCTTTTTCCTTTGCCATAAATTCCACAGCTTTTGATATAGCAGCTACCTCAGCCTGAAAGATACTCGAGTCTCCGGGTAATTTAAAAGATAAGTGTTGGTCTAGTTCCAATATTGTGAAACCAGCTCCCACACCATGCGATTGCTTCGATCCATCAGTAAAGATATTTATTGAGTTCGCAGGAGGGCCCTGCCAGATCGACCAGAATTCTCGATCCGGAAATCTAACTTCATATTTCCGGTCGAAAACTAGTTTGGGCACTGTGTAATCAGAGTCAATACGGTCCATATTAGCAATGTTACTGTGTCCAAAGTTGCGATACTTGAACCAATTTGACTCTTTGAGTCTGAGGCAAGCCTTGTAAGCCTCGCCTTTAGCAAAGAGATCAATTGGTAATAAGTGCAATAAAGTGTCGATAGAGTCGGCTGATGTTGTTCTCAAAGCGCCAGTGATACTCCGTCCCATTTGCCGTTGAAGCTTCTGAAACATTTTAAGCGTCACATCCTTTTCGAGTGCCTTATGCCAGACTAAAACTCCATAGAGTAAGATTGGTCTTACGATTGAAGTATAAATCCAGTAAGTGACTTTAGGTTCTAGACCCCAGGTACTGCCGAACATTTTCTTACACGCGTAATACGCGTTGTTTGCCTTTTTTACCCTTTCTTCAGAGTTCTTGTTCCAGAACAGCTTACTGTCCAAGAACACTCCAAGAAATTTGGCATGCGGTGATATTGGAATTTCAACTACTCCCACTCGAACCTTTCTAAATTCTGGGATTTTGTATTTTCTAGTAAAAAGGACCAATTCCGTTTTCTGCGGGTTGACATTAAGTCCATTTCCTGAAGCCCACTTCCACATAGCCTTAAGTGAGCCCTCTAAAATCTCGGATACAGTATCCAGATATTTTCCACATGATAGAATAACCACATCATCAGCGTATGCTATTGTTGTGGTTCCTAAAGTCTTTAGTTCCTTTAAAATGGGGTCCAACACCAGAAGCCAGAGCAGTGGTGACAGAACCCCACCTTGTGGTGTTCCTCTAGTAGCGTAACAAGATGTTTTTGCATGTCCCCATTCGGCCGTTATTTCCCGACATGAAAGCATTTGCTCTATCCATTTACTCAAACAGCTGTTAGTTGAAGCCTTGTTCAAAGCATTAACGATCGTTTCCGTATTTACATTGTTAAAAGCCCCTTCTATATCCAGAAATGCTGCAAGAGCAAATTCCTTATACTCCAGGGATGCTTCTACCTTCTGTACAAGTGAATGAAGCGCAGTCTCTATGGATTTACCCTGCTGGCAAGCATGCTGTGCATCCGATAGAAAATTCGTACCTAAATGCTCTCGTATATATAGATCAATTATCCTTTCCAGTGTTTTTAAAAGAAAAGATGTCAAACTGATTGGTCTGTAATCTTTTGCCGTCGCGTGGTTCAGTTTACCGCTTTTGGGCAAGTATATAATACTTGCTTTCCTCCATCCTTTTGGTATATAGCAAAATTTCAGGCATGCAGTAAAAATCGATAATAGATGCGGAATTAAAATACTGGAGACGTTCTGAAGCATTGCCGAATTAATGCCGTCAGGTCCAGGTGATTTGTATGGTTTGAATGAAGCTAGAGCCCATTTTATTCGGTCCGCAGTTAAACAATTTTCTGGAATCATTGAGGGATTATCGCGGATTACATTCACTGCAATTGGATTTATCCTACATCCCGGAAAGTGTGTCGTAAGTAGAACATCAAGTGTTTCATCTGCACTTTCTGTCCATGTATCATCACTTTTTTTCAGTAGGATTGGTGGAATGTTCTTCTTCGATAAAATTTTTCTTAGCCTTGCAGCCTCAGTGGTATATTCAATATTGCTACACAGGTTTTCCCAGCTAATTTTTTTGATTTCCGTATTAGCTTTTTAGTTCACTTCTATATTGCGCCCAGCTGTCATCTGTGTTGCCCCGTCTAGCGTGCTTAAATAAGTCCTGCACTAAACTACGAGCGTTTGATAGTTCTCTAGACCACCACGGAGGTTGAGGTTTCTTGCGACTATACCTTAAGGGGCAAGATTTTTCAAAGGATTCGCGTAAAATTGACGTAAGATTATCATTTACTAGTTCTATAGTATTATCATCTAAAATTTCTCGTTTTGGTAGAGAACCCATTTTCTTGTTTACTAAACTACTATATTTACCCCAGTTTGTTTTCTCAGGGTTTCTATACGGTTTATTTGTCATTAAATTTTCCAGCTTTACCTTAAAACTTAAATATTTGTGATCCGAGCAAGAAGCCTTTTCAAGGATTCCCCACTCGACTATGTTCAAATCAGGTTTATTAGTGAATAGTGTTAGGTCTAAATTTTTTACTTGTAGGACCTATAAAAGTAGGTTCTGAACCCTTATTCGCAATGTTAATATCAGTATCCTTTATGTATTGGAATAAGTCTTCCCCCCTTTCGTTAGTATCTGTGGAGCCCCATAAAGTGTTATGCGCATTTGCGTCACAACCTATGATAATGTACTCACCCATTTTTTCGCGAAGTAAAACTTGTAGATCTAGCGGAGGTGATTCTTTGTCATGCGCCATATACGAGGACACTAGATAGATGGTCCTTCGCCCAATTTTGCATAGAGTTGTAGCCAAATCGTTGGTACTGTATTGCTGTAGAAGAAGTGCTTTTAGTGACTTTCTTGCCAAAATGGCTGAGCGTTTCCTACCTTCAGCTTGCGAGAAAAATAGATCATAGTCTGTTGTCGTGAGCCCTTTAATTTCACCCGTAGCGTCCACCCATGGCTCTTGGATGAGCGCTACATCAAATGACCCTTCCACTAGGGTCATAAGTAGTGCCGCCGAAGCTGCTCTACTGTAGTTTTTGTAAAAAACTATAAAAATTCTACTCTAAATTACGCAACTTTTAAGCCATAATTTGAGATGTGATCACAATTCTTTCTATTTTTTTTTTTAATTTTTAAAATTGTACCTTTTATTTTTTGGCTCTGATTTATTTTATATGGTGATCCAAAAAAAATGAATTGGTAGATATTGACCCTAACTTACCCTAGATATATTCATTTCGAGGTAAAAATTCGTCTCACAAAAATTTAGAACGATCGGAAATGGGTAAGGCGTTTAGCATGGTCCTTGAAGTTTAAAAAACGGATTACTAGGAAAATTGTTTTCTCAATTTTTTTGGTATTTTAAGTTAAGTTTTAATTCAAGTGATTACAGAATTATGATGTGGAGTAAAATGCCTTTCTAATAAGATACCAAAAACTAAAATCGGTTGAAAATCAGCCAAGTTATTACAACTTCCCCAGGCATCTAGTGTGTGTCATACCACTTGATTAAAGAATACGAGTACCTTTTTTTAAATTTATTGAAATTTTCTACTGTAATAACTTTTTTTCATTATTTATATTTCATTGTAATATTGTTTTGGTTTTTCCAAATTTTAAAACAAAAAAAAAAAAAAAAATTTTAAAATAGAGATTTCAAAAGGGTGTTGAAAATGCAGGCATTTTTAGCATTAATTTAAAAAATGTTAGCAAAACACAATATCAAAAATACTTGTCATCTAATTACATTTGAACTTGAAGAATAAAAAAAATGTTATTACAGTAGAAAATTTCAATGAATTTCAAAAATCGGATTGTATTGCTTAATCAAGTGGTCTCTGCCACACCTTAGATGCCTGGGGAAGTTGTAATAACTTGGCTGATTTTCAACCGATTTCAGTTTTTGATACCTTATTAGATAGGCATTTTACTCCGTATTATAATTCTGTAACCACTTGAATTTAAACTTAACTTAAAATACCAAAAAAAATTAGAAAACAAAAAAAAAATGCATATTTTTCCTTGTAATCCGTTTTCTAAACTTCAAGGCCCATGCGGAACACCTTATCCATGTCCGATCGTTCTTAATTTTTGTGAGGCGTATTTTTACCTCGAAATGAATATATCTAGGGAAAGTTAGGGTCAGTATCTACCAATTTTATTTTTTTGGAGCACCATATAAAATAAATCATAGTCAAAAAATAAAAGGTGCAATTTTCAAAATTTGAAAAAAAAAAATAGAACAAATTGCGATCACATCTCGAATTATGGCTTAAAAGTTGCGTAATTTAGAGTAGAACTTTTAGACGTTTGTAAAAAAAAATCGAAGGTTTCGGACTTTTTCAAAAAGTCGATGTTAGTTTTTTCTAAAACTACATTTAAATACCAACAAAACGTTGTCCAAATTTTTTTAAGATATCTATATTTATAACTGGTCAAAATTAATTGAAAATTTTAATTTTTTAATTTTTTTGAAAAAATCGCCATTTTGAAAAATTGATTACTCAACACCATCTTTGAGTAAAAGGCTGAAAATTGGTGTCCGAGTTTCATTTAATAATACTAAAACATATCCAAAAATAAAATAAATCGAAATGGGTCGGGTCTAACAGTGAGTGATTTGGCCAATATTTCGAGGTGTCACAAACGGAATGACATATTTACATATAACCTTTATCACTAGAGTGGGAATATAAAAATTAGCCAAAATTAATTGTGATGCTATCGCATAAACTGAGACTTTTCTGTACATGCAATCCAAAAAGAATCGTATTCTCTTATTGTGGGCGTTGCCAACTTTAATACATTTATTACAGAAACATCTTAAGAAAAAAAAAAATAGTCGTCTAAGGCAAAATACTTTACTGCCAACGTCAATTCCCGCTATGGGGGTAATAATTATGTTTCACGTTGTTATCCTAATTTACGTCGAAACAGCGCAAACTTGAAAACAATTTTACACAAAGACGTTAAGCTGGACGACGATCCACATCCAAATCATCATCTTCATTGACTTCAGCATGATCTTGGCAATGTGTATTAAATGTTTTTCCTGGACTACTAATCCCAACCGCCACAACAGTGTTGGATGCTGTTTTTGCGTGTGTAAAATGCCGCAAGCACTAATAATGAGGGCACGCCATTAAAAAACAAAACAGACATTCAGAAACACTTCTGTCCACTGTTTGTGCCAGCCATGCTGTTGTGTTTTTTTAGCCGGCTGGACGACTTAACCAACCAAAAAAAAACTTAAACCTTCTTCCATGCCTGGTCATAAATTCGTCCAATTCCGTTAATGCTTTTGTGTGAAAAAAGATTTTGAAAATTGATTTCTCACCTTCGTTCACGTTTACATTTCGTTTGTAGCCGATAATGATGCTGTTTGTGAGTGAATGAGCCAATGTTTGTATGGAATTGTATGTACAAATATATTGTAGCTACATGGAATTCCGACTGAAAAAGATGTTGTTCTTATAATTAATTAATACTTACTCCGTTTATATCTTTGTTTGGTAATACATTTAGTTTGGTTTAAAAGATTGGCATTAAAACGTGATAGCCTCCTTTTAATTTTGGCTTGATGTTATTGTAAACTGGTAATGAATTTGATACAATAACTGCATATGACGCATTTCATGTTAAATGAAATGAGCAGGCAAAGAGGGAAATTGATTTTTTTTATACCCTACACCACTCTGCACTTTGAAATTTAAGCCTCCCTTGGCCCAAGGACGAATTTTAAATTAAAAAAAAAAAAAATTTAAGTTTAGACTTAGCCTCCTTTAATTTTGGCTCAAATGTTCACGAACGAACTAGTTCAGTTCAGCTATTCACTTAACTTAGCGGTTTATTTAGTTCGTTCATTTCAGCGCTTATAGGTCTTTTCGTTTATTCTGCTGAGTTGGTCATTACTTTATTTTGATCTTTCAGTTCGGTCGTTCAATTTTTTTTTCTTAATTTTGTTTTAGGCGTTAGTTTTCTCTCCTCATTTGGAACGTGTTCTCAGCATTTATGTTTTTTTTACAAAAAAAATATATATATTTTTTTGTTTTTTTTTAATAATACTTCCTTATTTAAAAAAAAAATCATTTATTTTTCTTGTAGTGATCCTAATGTATTAATTTAGCATTTTTGAACGAAAGTCAAAAACAACAGACATGATTAAAATGATTCGTTCACGAACTGTTGAAAGAAAACAAAAATTAACCGATTTGAACTAGATGAACGAACAACAGACATGATCAAAAATTTTGATTCAAAATGATTCGTTCACGAACTGTTAAACGAAAACAATAAATGAAAGATTGAACTAAAAAAACGAACTATGTCTTTTATCTGAAATTAACGAAAATGAGCGCTCACTCAATTGAACGAATTGAGAGGAAAATCGAAAACGAGTGCCCAGACCGCTGACCCATCCAAAAATTTTTCAAATTTCGGTTAGTGTTTTATAATTTTACCATTAGAAAAAAAAAACTTTGAAGCCTTGTAACTTTTTAATGGGTTGTTGTAGAAAGGTGCTTTTTGTACCAATTTTCTTAGCAAAAACTGTCTCTTCATCGTGCATGATTAAAAAAATAATTGAATTTTTTTTTTAAAAAAATCGATTTTTCCGTCCCCTGCTGTGGGTTATTGGAACTTTTTTTAAGAGTTCAAAAAACTGCTATTGTATTAATTTTTGCTGTAGAATCGACTGGTGAAATCAGATTTGCAATATATTCAGCCGTTTTTTCTCTGCAGAAAAATCAGATCAAAATCCGCGATTTCAAATGCTTTGAACCACCCTAAGTAGTGAAAATTTTTCCAAAAAAATACCGGCATTCTTTTTAGCTCCTCTAAGTCCTTTAAAAAAAATATGATATCCGATAAACAGATAAAGTGACATAGTCACCAAACGAACTCTAATATTTATATATGAAAGTGTACTTTTTCGTTTTAGTTTTGAATAAAGAATTTATAAAAACATAAAAATATTTTGTTTAATTTACTAAACATTATTAATTTAAGACATCATAAAAGTAAAATTAAATCAACGATAAATCAATATTGATTTCAATTTTAAATTAAAGTGCAACAACTTTAAATTTAACATGACCGTATTTATTTGGTAATTTTAAAAATAAACATGAAAATATTTAAAATAAGTAGAAACAAACTTTGTTCTATTTCGTCACTATTTTATATTTATTTTAAAGTTGTTTCTGTTTAATTTTAATATTTTTTTTTCTTAGTGTACAATTTTGTTTAAAGAAGTTAAATATGTACTTTGGTAGCCTACTTTAATCCTCCATTAAAAAAAATTTCTACCGATATTCAGTTAAATCAGACGTTAAAAAAAATAGGCCATTGGAAACAAAAATAAGCCAATTCCACTTAAATTTGGTATGTGTGTTTTTATTACACTAATTAAAGATCTAACAAAAGATTAATTCAATCGGTCCATGTTTGGACTTGGGACCCATTTTTCACACTGGTCTAGGGTATTATATGGTCGGTCTTGACCGCCTATAAATCTGAAGTAACCTTTGTTGAATATAATCATAAAAATAAGTTTAATATCTTTCGTTTAGTACAGAATTTGGGGGGGCCCTGTAGGCAGTGTTGTCAATTTAGCCATTTTCCGGCTAGATTTAGCTCCTTTTGAACTCGTTTAGCCGGAGAAAAAGGCATTTAGCTCTTAGCCGTTTTTTTAGCCATTTTCGAAACTATTTTAGCAGTTTTTAGCCATTTTTGAGTTTTCGGTTAAAAAGTAATTTTTAGTGTGTTTTTATACTAAAATAGAGAATATATTGGTTTTTAAATTTGTAAAGATCGATCACAGACTCTAATACTATTTTTATAAAGGCTTATGTTGAAAAATATAGGAGAAAATTTAATTTCTAAAAATTATAGACATTTCTGGTATTCCCATACCGGTTTCAAACACTTTAGTTATTTGTTATCATCAGAAGGATTTTAATTGTTGGTTTGTTTTGTTAGTAGGTAATTGTTTTTCGTATATTTGAATTTTTATTAATACTAGTCTGGAATAAAATCGCGTATATTTTTGTCATATTCATACCATAAACATTATACTAAATTTTAGACTAGCGATGTCCGTTTCTCTGTCTTTTAAAAATACACTAACGTTCAAAACTCAACTTGAAGGCTGATTGCTGAATCTTGGTAATATATATTTTTGGAAGTCTTCTGGTCAGGTTTCAGCGAAAACGGTCCCAAGGGTAAAAAGTTTCACCTCAAATTCACGTGTTGACAAAAAATTTTTAAGCCAAAATAACTAAAAAAGGTTTTTTACTTAACTAAATTTTTTGTAGTCAAAATTTTTATATCGGCCATTCCATGAGAGATCACCCAAAATTTGACCGACGGTCTTTAGATTTTCCTAATATTTTGCAGAGAAATACTCTATGGGCCCATAAAGATTTCACTTTTGAGTTCGCTAAAATTCAAAAAACTCGCGATTTTATTCGATTTTTTAAGCATTCAGATCCATTAAGAATTACTAAAGATATGGCTTTTTTAATTGAGACACTTTTGACTGATTTTTTGGTTTTTAAAAAATTAAAAAAATCGAATAAAATCGAGACTTTTTCGAGTTTTGTCGAACTCAAAAGTGAAATCCTTAAATGGGCCAATAGAGTATTTCTCTGCAAAATATTAGGAAAATCTAAGGACCGTTGGTCAAAAAGTCGACATTTTTGGGCGGTCTTTCATGGAATGGCCGATATATATCTTTGTAAAAAAATTCAATATAAAATATTTAAACCATTAAAATATGGTTTTGAACTCTCTTCATTTTATCTCAAATATATCAAAACAGTAACAAAAGATCTCCTTATTTTAATATATGTATCAAAAACGGTACAAAATATGAATTTATATTAGTTTTTCTTAAAAAGTAAAATATGATGAATTTCATTTAAAAATCGAGATAAAACTGAAATTTTGAACCCGACCAACTCAGATATCGATGAAATTTTGTTCATAGCTAAATTTGATCAATACAAACAAACTCTCATTTTTAGAAATGACTGTTTTGCGATTTTTTGGGCGTGGCACAGTGGGAATGTTTTCGAAAAAACGCGAAAATGGTCGAAAAGAGCTCCATTTAAAATACAATAACTCAGAATCGGCTAAACCGATTTCCATGATCTTGGTATCATTAAAAAGATATTTTAACAGGCTTTATGACACGTTAAAAAAAAAAAAAATACACTGTAAAAAAATTTATAACAAAAAAAAAATTTAACTGACGAAAAAACCAAAAAGATCAAGGGTTTTTTTACAGTGTATTAATTTTTTATAAAGGTTTATCCTTCATCTATACCATATCAAAAAATAAAAATGGGTTCTTTTTTAGTTTTTTTTATATAATTTTTTAAGTAGGGTCACTTCTAGTAATTGCCCTTATATTTTAATATTTTATAACAAAAAAAAATTTTAGGTAACGAAAAACCAAAAAAGATCAAGAATTTTTTACAGTGTATTACTTTTTAGAAAGGTATTTCTCTCACCTATAACATATCCAAAAAGTAAAATGGGTTCTTTTTTATTTTTTTATATAATTTTTTAAGTAGTGTCACTTCTAGTAATACGTACCGAAAGTTTTCGAAATAATTCGAATAACAGCGAAAATATCTGGTCACATTCACAAAATAGTTCAACAATTCTAACATTTTTTAAATGTTTACAAATAAAAAACCATCAACAATTGTTTATATTATTTGCCATGTTTTTATTAATTTGTGTTTTATTTTATTTAAATTTTTTTTAAGTTAATTATTTGTAAGAAATTTTGCGCTGCTCAAATTTGGCACAGTCAGAATATCTGCGCACATGTACAAAAGTTTCATTTATCGGAATGAATGAATGAAAGCCTTGAGTTCCTGTTATAGTTTTAGCTTCTTTATATCTTGAAAATAGCTTTTCTTTAACGTTGTTGTATTCGTCAGCATCTGCGTAAGCAACTTGTATGGTGGTCTTATATGTTTCTGATGCCCAGTGATAGAGTTGCCTCGTGGTCTGGATTTCATTTTTATTTGAAATACTATAATTTCGAGCACCTCTCTTCAATGTTCCTCCGATTCCATCACATGCAGATTTTCTGTGACTAGTAGCATAAAAGTGCCATTCAGCGTCAATCCCAAAATCAGATTTGTGATGGCATAAATTAATGAAGTTATATTTATTTTTATATTGTGCTCCTGCACCATCTGATACGTAAATGATTTTATTAATATTGTTGGTTATAGATAGATTTTCTTTATTTGTTATTTTTTAAAAACATTACATAGTTAATCTTAATTGTAAAAATTATTAAATAATAAACATAAAGAGATTTACAGCTTGGTTTTTTATAAAACCGTCAGCTGGAAGATAGAGTGATTTTATTTTTTTTTTTTTTTTAAATTGAATTCTGCTATCAACATTGGCCTTCACGAACTGTATCATTTTTGAAATATATAATTGAACTGCTATACATACTATCATGGGTATTGCAATCAGATATTATGGCGAAGCTTTTATGAGTTAATTTATCGTTATCTGAAAATAAACAAAGGAAAAAAACAAATAAATAAAAATTATTAAATATTTTGATGAGTGTGGATGGATGTGTTTACTAATTCCAAAATATTAAAATAATTACCTTTGTAATAAATAACGAACGGATGTATTGTAGCCTGATTATTCCAATGGTATCCATGCACGGCATCTTGTACAAGAAATGCATAATTTTCAGCAAAGTCCATTTGAATTAACATTTCTCCTGATAACAGCGCCGCCCTTTTATTGCTGATAAATTCAGATTGTCGCTTTGCTATGAAATGATGCGGAATCAGAACTTTGATGTGTTCAGTAAAATCGCTGACAAATGATTCTGGGTTGGTGGTTAACGTTTCCAGAACACATCTAATCGTTGTATTCCACTTTTTGTTCATTATTTCTTCAGTTTGGTTATTTTCAAAATGTTTTAGCATATGCGTTTTTAGATTATTTAAATTTTTAAAGCAGTGACCACACATTGAAACGCAACACTCGCTTTTTTCTATGTCACCATTACAAACAACGAATTTGAGAACATCTTTGTAATTGGTAAATGTGCATTCTCCTTCAATACAAATTGATTTTAAGCCACTTTTTTCAAACATCAATTTCATATTCTGATGCAATGTGCATACACAGATATTTTGCTGGTTCCCAACTCCAAGTTTTATACAATTTTTTGGCCTTAACATTGTAAATTTTGTAAAACCCACTTTGGCCAAGGGATGTTTTTTTTTTTTAAATTCGTAGTAAGATTCGCGTAGTGAAGATAACATCAGTCTTTTTTGAACTTTTTCACGTAAGTTTCCTTGTTTAACAGTAATTGAATCTTGCGATCCAAGCATCATTCGGCTAATTTCATCATCTTCATAAAATAACTTGACTGTGCTTAGAGTTTCGGTTGGTAAACTACGTCTGCTCATTTTAAAAAGATTGATATCTGCAAACTTCGTTTTATTCCTTTGGATATCTTTACTTTTTTGATACAATCGTGAGATATATCATCCCCAAAACGATCTTTAATTTCTGCGTGACTCATATTCATTGGTAAGAGAGATAAAATTTTTGCTTTTGCAAAAGATTTGAGCTGTTCTCTATTTGATATTTGATGTTTCCCAAAATTTCTTCGTAAATGGCTTTGACGTTTTCAAGTTGCGCTGACAAATCAGATAATGGATCAGCTCCAAGTGAATCTGCTATATTTTCGAAAATTTGCAGTGATTTTCTATTTCTGTATGCATCTCGTTTCATATATTTCCTTTTAAGAGGCGACATTTGGTTTGGTAGATGAGGAATAATATGATCATTTATATTTTCAATGACTTCCGTCCTTTCGATGTTTGCATTACGGCTGGTACAAGTTGGAAGTTCATTCAATTCTTCGCTAATTTCATCGCTGGGCGTTGTTGGTAAATAATTTGAGACTTCATTCTGCTCCACGTTGGATTCATTACGACTGCGCGCTTTTCTCAGTGTATTCCGGCAAGTTTCGCAAATACGGCTACAATGAATGTTGGCGACAGCTGGAAAATATTCAATTATATTTGCAGCCTCGTTTTTACTTATTTTACGAAGCGAAGCGCAACACTTATTAGATATTTTTATGCATCTGTACTTATTGTTTGAATTCATATTCACTCAAATTTTTAAAATATACGCGTAAAAATTGTAATGGGATATCTTGGCTTCTCGAAACTGTTTATAATTATGAATTTCGGTACGTTCATCAGGTGTAATTATATAGTAATTTTTTAAGGCAAGAAAGAACTTTTTGCGGTTAAAACATATTCATAATTTTCCTGGGACAATGTTTATTTATTTTATCTGTTAACCCTTCGTCAGGTACATATTTTGAGCCCTTAGTTCTGGCACATGGTGTCTGGCCAGACCCCTATACATTTACATGCATTTGTATGGAAATAAGGGCTGTTTGCCGTTAAATTTTTTACTAAAGGTCCATTTAGATTAGCACACTTTTTGAAAAGATTATCAAGATGAAAAAGTCTTTTCATTTTAAACCGCTTGTCAAAAAGTATAAAAAAACTCTCTTGAATGTCTTTTGTGTGTTTAGACGTATACGCGTAAATTAAATTGTAGAAAAAAAAAACAGCTGTTCATTACAAACACACACCCAAACATTTTGCAATTGTAAAATTTACAAATCAACCATAGAATTGTGGTAAAATATTTTCTTCAATTTGCGTTCCTTAACCAAAAGATGCATAAATCTAAATCTCCACTGATTCCGACATCTCTGATTCCAACATCTCCACCGACTCCTTATTCCTTGTTTGGCAGGAAGTTTGGTTAAAGTCTAGTTGGCAGACATTTCTCTGATCCAAAAAAAATATCACAGGTAGAACTTTTAGTGCTGTGTCCAAAAAAGAAAAAAAAATTGTCGGCGGCCCATGGTTTCCGAGTTATGGGCCTCCAAAGTTCGGATATCGAATTTGATATATCTTCATCAAAATTGGTCCGATCAGACCAAGATTGGTTTCATTCGAAAGCTTAATCAAATACCTTTATTTTGAAATTTAAAAAAAAATTGGTTCCATTAACCCATTGTGGCACAAAACCAAATTTTAGATTTTTAAACCAAAGTTTTTAGAGAAAATGCGTTATATTTCAAAATTGTGTGTTATTAAGGCATGTATTTATACGACGAGATTTAAAGCTTAGATATTAAGCTTTCATTTGAGCTTTTAATGGACCTTTTAACCCTTATAGAACCGGAGTTATTGACTCATAACCTTTGATCCCGCTTATATATTAATAAAAAAAAACTTTATTTAGCGAAGCCGCTTAATTAATATATGAAAATTGAAATCCCTAAGCCCGTCCGAAGGCCGGCAACCCAGAAAACCTTTTAAGACAAAAAAAAAATAAACTACACAGAGGTCTGGTATATATATTCAAATATGTTTTCTAATGTTTAAACGTAAATAACTCCGGTTCTATAAGGGTTAAAAGGTCAAATGAAAGCTCAAATCAAAGCTTAATATCTAAGCTATAAGTCTAGTTATAAAAATAAATACCTTAATAGTGCATAATTTTAAAATTTTACCCCATTTCTTCAAAAACTTGGGGTGAAAAATCTAAAATCTAGAGTTTTTTCACAATGGCTTAATGAATCCAAATTTTTTAAAATGTCAAATTAAAGGTATTTGAATAAGCTTTCGAATGAAACCAATATTGGTCTGGTCGGACCATTATTGAAGAAGATATATTAAATTCGATATCCGAACTTTGGAGGCCCATAACTCGGGAACCACGGGCCGCCGACAATTTTTTTTTCTTTGTTGAACTCACCTAAATCATCCCTATTTCAAAAAATAGAAAAAAATAAATCGGACCAATGTCTGCCAATTAGACTTGTTCCGAAAATTTAGCCCATATAAAATTTTATTTATTTTTACCACCACTTCACAACAGCTGTTGTTATTATTTGTATTTTTGTTTACATAAAAAACATCCCTGATCTAATGAAATTAGTAATTTTTTGAAATTTTTCAAAACACAAAAAATACATCCGTATGTCAACATTTTCCTCTCCGTATTGACAAAAAGTCTGTCCGTATTTGTATGTTGAGTGTTTAGACGATGAAAAAAATTCTCTCCGCATGAATTTTTGACAGGTCGTTTTACAACCCAGCAAAACTTAGATTACCAAATAAGGTATAAAATAAGGTATAGGATCTCTTATTTTATACATTGCAGCATTGATGATTTTAACAGGCGATGAGACTCAAAGTAATGCATCCACATTATCACAAAGAATACCAGTAAGGTATAAAATAAGTCATAAATTTATAATATAGAATACGAGTAAGGTGTAAAATATATGATATTTTATAGGTTACGAGAAATGAAATAATATAGCATACCAGAAGATAATATATAAGGTGTTACGAGTAGTGAAAAAGTAATTTTGTATTAAATTTACTCACGTGATTGTAAGTGAGTGTAAGTAGATAAAATATGCTCGTGAGTGTGTGTCGCTAGAAATTTCCTGTCGTGAGCCCATCTCTAGTTAAAACTTATGCATTTTTTTATAAAATAATTATTTTTTATGTTATTGTAATGCATTATGCATCCAATTATAAATAATGCATTATTTCAAACTTTCAAATAATACATAATGTAACCAAATATAAGGCATCCATGATTTAATGTTTAGAAATATTAAATATGAAATACATTTTTTCCAATTATCATGCATTACGTAGCAAATTATTAGTAATGCATTATTTTTCACTTGAAAATAATACGTTGTGGAACAAATGTTTGGTAAGACATCATAAAATAATGCTACAAATAAGTTATATACATTACCTGGTAATGTGTTATATAATCACTACCCATTACCAAAGTTTTGCTGGGAAGTCTGCCAATCTAAATGGCCCTTAAGAAAGGAAAATATTTGTTATATTTTGTGTTTCTATTTCTTTTTACTATGTTATAAGCTACCTGAGGAAGAAAAAATAGACCTGAAAAAATCTTTGGAATGAAAAGGGCAACAATTTTTTTGTTCTATATATATCATAGCTGTATGCTATGATTGAAATAACGAAATGAATAAATAACAATATTTTTTCAAAAATAATCAAATAACAGATTATTTAAATATTTGAAAATGAATAATATTTATTTTGATTTTATTTGAATAACGAAAAATCGAATAATTTTTTCTGATTTTTTTTATTCAAACAAACAAAATATAATTTTTCAAAATAATCAACAAAAATTTGTGATTTTTTTTTTGGTTATTCACAAAAATTCAAATAAATAACGTATTATTCAAACAACAAAAAATAAATATTCTTGAAAATTTTGTGTTTGAAAAAAAAAACTATTTTATTTATTTTGTACAGTTTAACAAAAAATTATTCTTACAAAACAGTTTTGTTTTAATATCAGGTTGTTATAAATTGTAATTTATAAAAAGTCCATTTGAATTCAGAAAAGTTAAGCTGTGATTTAGGAAATTCCAAGTGCAGAGCTATAAACTTATGCAAATATTTACTTAACAAAACTTTTTTTTTTAAAGAAAAGTATAAAAATCTGTAAAAATTGGCGACTTTCATAGGTTGGTTTAAGGAGTATACTCACTTTGTCATTCCGTGTGTAAGCATCGAAATATCTATCTAACAAACCATAAAATATATATTACTAGCTGTTTCGCACCCGGCGTTGCCCGGGTTGAAAAAAATATTATATAATGAATAACAGTTTGTAATGCCCTATGGTTGCATTCTCGGTTAGCACTCCATCTGGTGAAAATTTCAATTTCGCATTACTTTACACCACCTCTGTCCGATCGCGCGCTGATATGACCCTTTATTCCCGCCTTGTTTAGTACTCGACGTTTAAGCGTGATAAACGAATAGGCAGAAATATATTTCAATATATTATAAATGGGTGTGGAAATTTACGTCCCTTTGTTCGATCGCACACTGATATGGGCCCGCATCTGTTAGTCATTTATTAAAAATTGGCTCAGCCGTTTTTGCGTGATTGCGGAACTGGCAAAAATACACGCCTTTGCCCAATCACGCGCTAATATGGCATATTGTTCCCGCCTCGGTTAGTAAGTACTATATGTGTTGAAATTTTGTTAAAATCAGTTAAGGCGATTAAGCGTAATTACGGAACAGACAGAAAATAACTTTCAGTGTGGTGCAAAGGGGCGTGACAACTTACGCCCCGTGGTCTAAACACGCTCTATTATGGTTTATTATTCCCGTTTCGAAAGTACTATATGTGGTGAAAAATCCATTAAAATTGGTTAAGCCGTTTAAGCTTGATTGTGGGACAGGCAGAAATAACTTTCAATGTAATACAAAATAGCGTGGGTCCCCTTTGTCAAACTACACTCTTTTGTGGCCTATAGTTCCTGCCTCGGTTAGTACAATCTGCTGTGGAAATTTCTTCAAAATCAGTTAAGCCGAATAAGCGTGATTGCGAAAAAGGCAGAAAGGAGGTGCAATAAATTTAACAGGGCGTGTTATTTTATGCCCCTTTGTCCGATCGCTCATTTTATGTTCTATAGTTCCCGCCTCGTTTAGTACTATCTGTGACGAAAATTTCATCTTAATTGATTCAGCCGTTGATGCGTAATTGCGGAACTAACAGAAACAACTTTTAGTATAGTACAAAAGAGCGATGCAACTAATGACTCTTTGTCCAAACGCGCTTTATTATGGCAGTCAAAAATAATTTGAAATTAATACAAAGAGCGGCATTTTAGAACGCGTTTGCCCAATAACGTGCTGATATGGCATATTGTTCCCGCTTCGGTTAGTACTATCTGTGTTGAAAATTGCAATAAAATCTGTTCAGACGTTTAAGAGTAATTACGGAACTGGCAGAAATAACTTTCAATTTAATACAAAGGGGCGTGGACTTTTACGCCCATCCGTCAGAGCGCCCTCCTATTATAACCTATAGTGCCCGTCTGGGTTAGTACTATGTGTGGTGAAATTTTCATTAAAATCGGTTCAGACGTTTAAGCGTGATTACGGAACAGATAGAAATACCTTTCAATGAAGTACAAAGGGGCGTGGCATTTTCGCCTCTTTGTGTGATCGCCGCCCTATGATGAACTATATTTCCCGCTTGGATTAGTAGTATGTGGTGAACATTTTTTTAAAATCGGTTCAGCCGTTTAAGTGTAATTGCTGAAAAGGCAGAAATAATGTTCAATATAATACAAAGGGGCGTGGCATTTTACGCCCACTTGGCAGTTCGGTCTCTCTTATGGCCTATAGTTCCCGTCTCGGTTAGTACTATCTGTGGTGAAGATTTAATGTAAATCGGTACAGACAGACAGACAGACAGAAAAACCAAAGAATGCCACGCCCCTTTGTAAGGATCATATATTTACAAAAAGTGGGTGTAAAAAGAGGCGTGGCTTCCAATCAAGATGCGGGATGGCATATATTTCCTTGCAAAAACGCCCTATTAGTATGCCAAATTGCATGTTTATCGGTAACAAACATCCAAATATAGTACAACAACCAAATATATTGAAAAATCGGAAATTCACAAAAAGTGGGCGTAAAAGGAGGCGGGGCATCCAATCGAGATGTGCCGAGAGGTGCCAGTTTTCATTCCAGGAAACGTACTATCTACATGCCAAATTTCATTTGAATCGGTTCAGTAGTTTTTTTCTGAAAGCGACACAAACAAACAAACATACAAACAAACAAACTAACATGTCATTTTTATATATATATAAGGATAAGGATAAGTATAAGGATAATTCAAGAAAGATATTTTAAATATATAAAGTGGAATGTTAAAGAAAACAAACAACCAATATATTGTAAAATGTCGAATTTATAAAAAAGGTGGGCGTAAAGCCACTATTGCATTCCAGAAAACTCACTGTATGCCAAATTCCTTTTGAATTCGTTACATCGTTTTGGCGTGAAAACGGCATAAACTAACAAAAAGTGGGCGTAAAAAAGGCGGGGCATCGAATCCGAATGCGGTAAGGCCTATATTCACTTCCACAAAAATTGCTATATGTATCCCATGTGAATTGGTAACAATCAACCAAATATTGTAACAAACAGGCAAATGTATTGAAAAGCCTTGAATTTACAAAAGTGGGCGTAAAAGAGGCGTGGCTTCCAATCAAGATGCGGGATGGCAAATTTCATGGTAATCGGTAAGAAACATTCAAATATAGTAACAAACATCCAAATACAGTAACAAACATCCAAATATATTAAAAAATCTGAAATTCACAAAAAGTGGGCGTAAAAGGGGGCGGGGCATCCAATCGAGATGCCATTGGTCGCATTTTTCATTCCAGAAAATTCTCTATCTACATGCCAAATTTCATTTGAATCGGTTCAGTAGTTTTTTTCTGAAAGCGACACAAACAAACAAACATACAAACAAACAAACAAACTAACATGTCATTTTTATATATATATAAGGATTTATTAGTGATCGATTGTTACACATTCTGCAGATGTCCGTCCGTTCGTCTGTGGAAGATATGATACAATCCAAAATAAAAGAGCTAGACTGCAAAAATTTGGCAGAAATATATCTTATGGTCTGAGGCTGGTTAAGTACGGAAATGGGCCAAATCGGATCATATTTAAAAATTTGAAAAAAGGCAGAAGCAAACACTCAAAATAATCACTCTGTTAAAATACAGATTTACTCTGCTGACCCAGCAGAAAATACCATAGATTTCCAACCAGCAAGATTTTTTGTTATTTTACAAAGAAAACTCTGTAAAATGATTTTGATAAAAAAACTGTAAATTTACAGAATTATCTGTAAAATGTTGATGAAAGCGACCAGAATTTTACCAAGAAGCATGGATAAGTAATAACTTGGCACAAAATTAAGGCATGCGCCATCATTTAAATGCGTCCGCCTAAATGTTTCGCACTCGAATGCTAAACTTTGTAGAAATTATTTATAAACTCGCTAGATGTTTACGTTTTTTTTCATAAACTTCTCATTTTAAGTACCACACTTAAGCGGGGTCATTCCAATAAACACTTTTATAAAATTAAAGGGAAATCGTTTAAGTATGCTTCGACTTTCTTATATATGTGTTAAATGCGCTTGATATGGCTTTTACCCAATGGTCACGATTTAATTTCTGAGCAATTTCTGCTTTCTTAATGTGCAAGTAGTCTTGACAATTGATAAATGCCATCGTGAAAATGCTTCCAAATTGTAAATTAACTTTTTTTGTAAAATTTACAAGTACCTCCAATTATACACGACATCCTCGTAAAATTTACCAGCTTTTAGTGTAATTTAAGACGCTTTTTAAAGAGTGGTTGAAATATTTGGAAGTTTTTTGAAGAGATTTTTATTTGAAAACTGTATTACGGTTTGGTAAATAAAATTACAGATGAAATTTAGTAATTTAAATACGAGAAAAAAGCAATGTATTTTTCTGAAATCTATATTTTAGCAAACAACTAAAGATTACAAATAAAATTTTGTTTCAGTCACAAGAAAATACAAAGTATATTCTCAAAATCTGTATTTCGGCAGATAACTTTGTCAAATATCTGTCGAATTCAGATTACAGTCATTTTACAGAGTATTTAACAGAGTTATTATTTTGAGTGAATGAAATATTTCTATGGCAGAAGAACTTCAACGTCCTGCAGTTGAATCCAGGGGACTAGAAAATGAAATTTTATGATAAAATTTAGCGGTCATATAACCAAATTTAAAAACATGCGATTTGCGAAATGGAATGATATCTGATAATAATGATAAATACCGAAATGTTTATTACTAGGGTTGCCAGACGTCCCGCATTTGGCGGGATTGTCCCGCTTTTCAAAACCGATTCCCGCGTCCCGCGCGGGATTCCATATTCCCGCTTTTTTTGCTTTTTTTTTTAACAACAACTATTTTTTACTTTTAAAGTTTCAGTTTTTAAAAGTCTTATTTGTAAGCTTTTGTAAATTTTGCCGCCCAAATGATGTGGATTTAGAACCTTTTTAAGGAAAATATAAAGGCCTATTCACACCTGAGCTGAAATCTCGTTCGAAAGAGATTTCGATCATGGGCAAGGCCACCGTCAGTAACGTCACGCTCGTTTACATATTTTGGTCAATATCTTTATAAAATACAATTATTTCTCCCAACTTGAGAGCGGCATATGAAAGTTCTCGTCATAACTGTTGTTTCATACGCAGACAATTTTGCTGTATCTCATTTTGTTGTGAAGTTATGACCATTTTAAGCTGTCAGTAACGTCACCGGATTTTGGAAGTGTGTTTGGACATAACTGAACGTTTGTGTAAAAATGAGCGAATTTAAACAGTTTATGTTTGTTATTGCCCAGTATTTTAAAAAAGGAAGGATGAAAGATGATTTTTATACAAAAGGTGAGCTTAATATTTTATGTTTTAGTCAAGCAAATGACATAAAAGCAGTGTCAGTAACGTGACGCAAAATGTCAGTAACGTCACACGTACGAATTTCGTTACGATTTTTGGTTTTTTTTTTTCTTGGGTTAATAGAGGGACCCTACACGGCGAAAAAATCATTGTAGAGGGGTTTTAAGATGCAACCCTGGAAAAAATTTTACACTCAAAAAAAATTATACACTCAAAAAAAATTAATTTCTTTTTACAAAAATGTTAATTTTGTGTACATACGTACGTGCATTCACTCAGAAATATTTTTACAGTAAAAAAACATTACACTCAAAAAAAGTTTTACACTCAAAAAAAAAAATTAGTAATTTTTTTTTTTTTTGTAATGACAAAAAAAGAGGTTTTTACTCAAAATAAATAATAATAATAAAATAAATAATTTTTTTCACGTTAAAATGTACTATCCTTTAAAAAAGGCATTGTGGATGGTCGAATTTATTTATTATTTATTAATTTATCTTTTCTACTTGTTCTTTTTGTATTCGTCGTATTTGTTGCTTTCTGTTAGCTTTTCAACATAACGCTTGTCTCTTTGTGCACCAGAAATCCGATTCTAGCAATTTAATACCAAATTATTAAGCAAAAATATAAAACAACAAAAAATAAAAAAATCCGTCAGTAACGTCACACAATCTTATTTTGCAAAAATACCCTGCTATATGCAAATAATGCTTCATTTAAGCATTGATTATGAAAGTACTTCAAAAATACTAAAAAAAAATCAGCTCATCCAACCTCTTTTCTAATTAGTTAATGCATAAAAAAACATTTTATAAAAAATTGTCAGTAACGTCACCATTTATTTGCGGCTGATTACTTTAAGCCATAATTGGTCCAAAAGCCAAGATTTGTACATAAATTTGCTTGCTCATCAATAGTTTGATTTATATTCTATCCAAAAAAAGTAATCATCTGTCTAAAGCACAAAAAATAACAAGAAAATTTACCTTTTTCGCCGACATTGATATATTTTCCAACTACGCCTTGCACGTGCCACTTATGAAAAGAATGTAAAATGTCAAAGCAGACACAAATTTCAGACTGACATACAGTGATACCATATTCTATACATATTTGACATTTGAAATGTAAAAAATATTTTGGGCTTTGTGACAGAAAAAAAAAATCTATGTGGTTTCATTTTTCGTGGCCTTGCCCTCATATGGTCAGCATACACAACCATATGATCGAAATCTTGTTGGAACGAGATTTCAACTCAGGTGCGAATTGGGTATAACAAAAAAGTTTCCAATCTTAGTGTTTGTTTAAAAAAAAAAAATATTTTTAAAAAAATGTACGCCACAAGTTGCACAATATAGAGTACATTCCGGGAAAAATATTTATAAAATTACCATGGAGTAATTCTGGTCCAGCGTTGTATCTTCAAAATGGAAATGTGCGTACTACTTTGAAAATTTAGTCTCTAAAGAAAGCACCGCGGAAAAAATGTTTGTGAAAAACAAAAACATTTTTTCTATTTCAAAATGCACTAAAGGTTGGTAGTCTCTATGCTGCTGAATTTTTCAGTTTTGTTCATAAAAATATTTTTGTCCCGCGAAAATGATTAAAATCCCGCCATTTTTGTACTTTTTGGGAGTTTGTCCCGCATTTTCGAAATAAAATTCTGGCAACCCTATTTATTACATACACTCAAAATATTATGTCAGTAAATTAAACAGAAAATACGTTTGAAACTAATGAAACTTTATTTAAAAAAACGACTACTTATATAAATAACTGTAAAAATCCGTAAAAACTGACTGAAAAATTTTTACTATAAAAACGGTTAAAATTACGGAAATGTACATTCATTTTTGATTTTTGATTTTTTAGAAATAATTTTAAAAAACATCGAACCTGAGGAGAATCGAACTCATAATTTCGGGCTGATAGCCCAGCACGCTACCCTCTGTGCCACAAGCTACTTATATTTTAAGCAACTAAATTTGAATTTAAAATTAAAAAAAAAAAAATTTAATTTTAGAAATTTTTAAATAACGGGCAATAACAAACGACACGTATCATTTTTTAATAAGTTTAACTCACTATTGGCATAATGGGATAGTTAAAAAAAAAATATGAAAAGTCACAGTCAACGATATACATATTTTTTTTTTTTGACCTGACCTTGTTTCTGCAGAAGCATGGAAGAGAAAAACTAAGGAAATTAAGAGCTTAAAAGTGTAAGCAATACCTGTTAGGATTCTAAAAAATCAACACTTCATTTCCCATTTAAGGTGTTAGGACTCTTACAAGAAATCAACAATTAATTTCCATTTTCCCTTTTTTAAAAGAAATGCCTAAAAGTATTTAAATTTTCAGAGTACGTTTTGACCATTAAGGATTAAGGTCTAATTGTAAGTAGTTAGTCTAAAAACGTAAACGTACCGCATACTCTATGAAATACGCAATTTCTCTATATTTTTCAAACACAAAATTTTCAAGAATATTTCTTTTTTTTGTTTAAATAATACGTTATTCATTTGAATTTTGTGAATAACCAAAAAAAATCACAAATTTTTGTTGATTATTTTGAAAAATTCTATTTTGTTTGTTTGAATAAGCAATCAGAAAAAATTATTTGATTTTTTTGGAAAGAAATATTATTTCATTTTTATGAATTTGAATAAAATAAAATTTTATTTTATTCAAACCAAAATAAATAAAATAACAAAACATTTTATTTTTCGATAGCCAACTAAAATATCAAAGTATTTTATTTTTTTCCAAAAAATCCAAATAAAAAAAATCAATAATACAGCTATGAATTATATTTCTCTTTATTATGGGTAAAGTAATAAATGTTTATGACAAAATAGAAAATTATTATAAAGAATACATTGATTTTTTTATTCAGAATTTTGCGGAATTACTAGAAGTGACACTACTTAAAAAATTATTTAAAAAAAAATAAAAAAAAAACCATTTTACTTTTTGGATATGTTATAGGTGAAGGAAATACCTTTCTAAAAAAGTAATACACTGTAAAAAATCCTTGATCTTTTTTGGTTTTTCGTTACCTAAATTTTTTTTTGTTATAAAATATAAGGGCAATTACTAGAAGTGACACTACTTAAAAAATTATATAAAAAAAACTAAAAAAGTACCCATTTTTATTTTTTGATATGGTATAGATGAAGGATAAACCTTTCTAAAAAATTAATACACTGTAAAAAAACCCTTGATCTTTTTGGTTTTTTCGTCAGTTAAAATTTTTTTTGTTATAAATTTTTTTACAGTGTATTTTTTTTTTAACGTGTCATAAAGCCTGTTAAAATATCTTTTTAATGATACCAAGATCATGGAAATCGGTTTAGCCGATTCTAAGTTATTGTAGTTTAAATGGAGCTCTTTTCGACCATTTTCGCGTTTTTTCGAAAACGTTCCCACTGTGTCACGCCCAAAAAATCGCAAAACAGTCATTTCTAAAAATGAGAGTTTGTTTGTATTGATCAAATTTAGCTATGAACAAAATTTCATCGATATCTGAGGGGGCCGGGTTCAATGCATCTCGATTTTTACATGAAATTCATCATATATATTTTAGCCTTTTTTTAGCCATTTTTTAGCCGTTTTTTTAAAGGATTTAGACGTTTTTGATTACCAAGTTCTGCACCCAAAAAATTACATAGTAGCATAGTTAACAAAATCCATAGTTGTTTTAAATAAATTTTAATTCAACTATTTATAATCAATAACAACTATGAACAAAGTTGATCAAAACTATGAAAAAAGTTGATCACAACGATTTATTTAAAATTTGAAAGTGTCAAACAGTTCAAAAAAAAAAAACAAAATATAAAAATTGTAAAAAAAAATATATTAAAAAAGCAGAAAAGCGGCAGTAAAAAAATGAATTGAATCAATAAATAAATAAATAATTATACACTCAAAAAATTATGTTAGTAAAATCAACTGAAAATGTCAGTTAAAATAACTACTTTGTAAGTTGTTTTGGGGTCAACTACTTTTTCAGTTAAATCAACTAACAATGTTAGTTTTTTTAACTTACAAAAAACAACTGACTTATGTAGTAAAAACTACTTACATTTGTAGTCAAAACAACTAAAATGTAGTAAAAATAAAATAATCAATATGTAATTTTTTTGAAGATCAAATTTTTTCCATTTTTTTTTTTGTAAATTCTGAAAAATAAGAAAACGAAAATTTATTTTTTTATTTTTTGGAAAAAAAACTTTGAAATTTTTTCAGAGATAAAAAAAATATAATTAACTACTTTAATTAACTGTTGCTACTTTACAGTACTTTTTTGTTAGTTGTTCAAAAAAACGACTTAAAATAACTAACAGAAATAGTTGTTTGATATTTTTCATACAAAAACAACTGACTTTGTAGTTGAAAACAACTAACTACTGTAAAATATACAAACAACTAACATGTAGTAACTTACATAATTTTCTGAGTGTAATATTTAAGTCTGAGATAGCATTGGAAGAGAAAATAAAATGGTGGTTATATTTGCAACAAACTCCAAATAGCATTTTCAAAAATTGGATTTAATGGACATCGGAAGTATCGTATGGTATAAGCTTTTGACATTTATGGTTCAATTTAAATAAATCAATTTAAAAAATATAAGCCAAAATATTGCAATTTTATTTTTAAAAAATAGATAATTTATAATAACTATTTCCGAAATTAGATAGTAAATATTAACCATGTCTGATTTTTATTAAAAAAAAACGATTAAATAGTAATAAGTAACTATTTTTACATTTTATCAAACACATCGTTGTCATTAACTTTTTCCATAGTTGATTTGTCGATTTAAAAAAAAACATAGTTACCAACTACTATGTCACATCAACTATGGCATAGTTGGGGTTATTTCACCTATGACATACAGTTGAACCTCGATTATCCGGCCCTCTATTAACCGGTGCCTCTATTAACCGGCATGCTATGTGTTTGTTTTTTACCTCTATTATCCGTGCTTTACCTCTACTATCCGTGCAATTCATACATGTACGTACATATTGTATTTTTTGTTATTGTTTTTACCTCTATTAACCGTGCTTTACCTCTATTATCCGTGCAATATATTCACCAACATATACAAATGTAGAAAAATATATAACCTCTTTCAACCGTGTTTTTCGATTATCCGTGATTAGTCCGGTCCCGTGCAACCCGGATAATCGAGGTTCAACTGTAGTTGAAAAAATAGTAATCATCAACTATGTAATTTTTTGGGTGTGGCAACACTGCCTGTAGGTTAGATGGTACAGAATTTTGGTGCGCCTGTAGGTTAGCTGGTGCAGGCACAGACTAATACAGAATCGACATTTATAACAGGTGTCAAAAATGTAGTTTTGAACCAGATGGAAAATTTTTTAATTTTCTTCTACTATTTGGGGTGAAAAGAGAAAGCTAATATAACGCGCCATAAGAAAAATATATATCAGATCTTTTTTATTGTTTAAAACTAGCTAAAACCCCCTCTGTTTTCTCCTAAAATCGCTTAGTTTTTCCCCGTTTGTATAACCTCCAACCACAGTATGGTGGTATACTCATTTTGCCATTGCTTGTGTAACTCATCAAAATATCACACAAAAAAAAATATAAAAAAATTATGTCCGTTTTGGGGATAATACAACATATAAAGTGGTTTTGGATAATTTACCTAAGTTTTTTAGATCAAAAACTTTGGTAAGTTATCCAAAACCACTTTATAGGTTGTAATTAAACCAAAAACTGGCACAATTTTAGGTAGGGTCCAAGGATTCTCGCTTCGAATTTCCAAATAGTTCTGAAAGAAATAAGAGCCAATGGGTTCTTCACAATTCAGCAGCAAGCAGCAACATTTTTCATACAACATGGAATAAACTAAAATATGTGGGAAATTTTGCTGTCTGCTGCTGAATTAAGAAAAAACACTATGGTAGTGCTGGTAAGTAAAAGAAAAGTGATGGCACAAAAATTCCTTAGAAAAAAAGTAACATTATTTAACCAAGAACAATATAAAAGTTTTAATTAAAAAAATGACTCAAATAAATATAAAACATTATTTAAAAAAAAAAAAAAACAAACTGAAGCATTATATGCCATTTACATATACCTCGAAATCCAGAAAAAATGGGATTTCAATGAAAATCCAAGTAAATCCCATTACTTGTTTTGATTTTAAATGTCAAATCCCATACAAAAAAAAACTTGGATTTTGGAAAAATCGTAATTCAAAATTCCAAAAAATTTCTACTACTTAATTGTACAACTATGGTTTTTCCCAAAATAATCATCCCTAATGCTTTTTGCAACGCTGCTCACGATTTTTTTATCAGCTGTTGTTGTTTTTTATAAAGTAAAAAAACAATTAAAATTTATTTTTTAAAAACTTTTAAAAGATTAATAAAACAATGTTTCATTTAGAATTTACCATTGCAAATGGTAAACGCACAATTTAGTTGACCAATTTGGTCTTCCTAACAAAGAAAAACACTCAATGGTGGCGGCCCCAAACTTGGCAAAAATGCTAATTTTCTTGCATTTAAAGAAGCAGCTCTACATAAAAACACATTTTTTGATATTGTGGTCCCAAAATGGGATTGAAAATATTGGCTCCGGCAAAGAAAAATCATTGTTTTTAGAAATATTTATAAAATTGGGTAATTTTCCCACTAACAACCCTGTACACAAACCAAAAGAAAATACAGAGTTAGTACAAACAAAATCCCGCTAAATGTCAAAAAAGCATATGTAAACGGTATAGATTTTAATTGGATTTGAAATCCAAATATATATGGATTTCGGGGTATATGTAAATAGCATATTAGAGTTTTCTTCATCGGATTCGGAATCAGATGAAGGAAATATTTTTAATAAAAACTTAAACCTTCCTAAAGACATTTCATACTACAATGATCTCTTCAAGCGAAAAGAAGATCTAAAAAAAGAGGCAAAAATTGTTTGTGAAACAGGAATTTCCGAATGTTGGAACTACTTCGGAGACTTACATACAAGTTCTAGAATGGTTCTTGAAAAATACAAGTTTTGTTTTGGAGAAAATATGTTACTTAAAGGATAAGTTTTTTTTTCTTGTGTCATATTAATTCTAAAGTTAACATTTTTATTCAGTTTTGGAAGAACAACATTTATAGATTTTTGATAGATTTTTCCAAATATCGCAAAACTTGCAAATGTATGTTTTGGCATTCCTGCAACATCTGCTTCGTCGGAGCATGCATTTTCTGTAGCTGGATCATGTATTAATGAAAAAAGCAGTCGCCTTAATCCAGCAACCATAAAAAACAATTATTTATCCATGATAATATGAAAATTGTGGAATCATGTTAAGGAAACCATTTAACAAGTATTTTGGTTGTCTATTTTATTACTTGTTATTTTATTACTTTAATCTAAGAATGATTTTTTGTGTTTTTTATTAATAAATCATTATTTTTTGAAATATATGTTTTTGCAAGTAAAACATCGGCTTCAGCCCCCGCACAGTGGGTTGAACGATAGGCATAATGGGGATTAATTCAGGGAAGCCGTAGTTAATTTGATACCTAATACAAAATTCAGAGTTTCTAATAAATAGTATATACTTGTAATAATTTATAATATTATTAAAAGCTCTTTTATTGTGAAATGTCCCATATGAGGCATTCCACACCAACTGTTCCACTACAGAAAAACCATAGTGGTTTCAATGGGATATCATTTGCAAAGTATTTGCTCTTAGGGTACTATTAAAAAAAGAAAAAATTAAGTTTTTTCAAAAAGTGGGCCTTGTAGGCGTGGTCAAATATTGAAAATATCAACCTTTTTTGCTTGAGTATCTTTACTTCAATATTTATGCAAATTAAATGAAACAGAGTAAAGTCTTTCCGACAAAAGTTTTTTATAGGTTTTTGTATGGGCTATCGTTTAAAAAAATAAAAGTTGGAAAATTTTCAGAAGAAGTTCTGAATTTTTCAAATTTTAACTTAAACTTTATTTATCAAAAAACATGCCACAATTTTATTTTTTTTTAATATTTAAAAAAAAAAAAAGTTAACGTGCTTTTCTATCTGTTCTGAAATTTTCAGAGATGTGTTTTGCCTTGTTTTCGAGAAATCAAATGTCAAAGATTGCAATGCGCTAATTTTATACAATAATGGTGTATAAAACGTGTGCGTATGAGTAATATCAATACTTAAAAAATATTTTAAGAAGCGATGGGAGCGTGAGTGAGTTTTTATTTACGATCACGCACGCTAATGAAAGAAAAAAAATTATTCAAGCACGATATTTTATTTTACTCACGCTCACGTGAACATCGTGACCGTGACTATTTTTTTACTTACGTGTGCGAGAATGAGCGTGAGCAAAATAAAATATCGTGCGTGACTAAATTTTTTCTTTCATGAGCGTGGGTAATCATTATCAAAAACTCATTTACGATCCCATCTCTATTTTAAATATTGTTTAAGTGGTTTTATTATACGTGTGAGTATACTCATACGCACACGTTTTATACACCATTATTGTATAAAATTAGCGTATTGCAATCTTTGACATTTGATTTCTCGAAAACAAGGCAAAACACATCTCTGAAAATTTCAGAACAGATAGAAAAGCACTTTAACTTTTTTTTTTTTAAATTAAAAAAAAATAAAATTGCGGAATGTTTTTTGATAAATAAAGTTTAAGTTTCAATTTGAAAAACTCAGAACTTCTTCTGAAAATTTTCCAATATTTATTTTTTTAAACGATAGCTCATACAAAAATCTATAAAAAACTTTTGTCTTAAAGACTTTACTGTGTTTCATTTAATTTGCATAAATATTGAAGTAAAGATGCTCAGGCAAAAAATTTAGATATTTTCAATTTTTGACCACGCCTAACAAGGCCTACTTTATGAAAAAACTTTAATTTTATTTTTGTTATTTAATAGTACCCTAAGAGCGAATACTTTCCAAATGATTTCATATTGACACGACACTACTTTTTTTTTTGCTGGACATTTGGTGTGGAATGCCTCATATGTGTTTTCACACATACATTTTTGCGTATTGAAAAGCTTTGGGCATTATATTTTAATTGTATTTTGTTTTCAATTTCAACTGATAAATATTATTTACAAAATTAATAAATATTTATACATTTTATAAAAGAATTTCCGTTTTTAACACGACAAACTATAGATGTTAAAATCCTCCTAAAATTTACAGAATTATCTTTAAAATATTGATAAAAGCGACAAGAATTTTACCAAAAACAACTCTGTATATTTACAAAGTTTTAGTTAAATGCATTTTATGAGTGCAAAATTTTACAAAAAAGAAAAAACTGCAAATTTACAAAATTTTTGTAAAATTTAAGGGCTCGTTACTCAACTGGTAACGCAACAAAAGTAGCAGTAACAAATCAGCTGTTCGTTTTTATCATATGGTAATACATACACTCAAAAGAAAACCTCTGTCAAAAAATCTGTAAAATGACTTTCAATTTAGAATTACAAATTTTTAGCAGATTTTTCTGCTGAACTGAATATTTTAGCAGAATAATCTGCCATTCCATTTCTGAAAACAAACGAAATTTTACAGAACTTTTACTGATTCTGTTTGCTAAGTTTTAAAAAGTTTTTGTGTAGATTTTCATCAGATTATTTTGCTAATTTAACAGATATTTTTTATTATCTTTTTTTAATTTTTTTTAAATGTCGGCCCCGCAAAAATTAAAATCAAATGTCACTATCTGAAAATTAAAGTGGACGAATAAAAATAGCTCCCGCTTAAATGCGTCACTAAATATGTTACACAATTTATAATTTTGTCGGCTTGCCAGTTTGTTGCTGCTATTAAAGAAGAGAAGTTCTTCAGTTCATGCACGCAAACGTAAAAATACAAAATTCAAAACCACCCTTGGAATGACAAGTTTAAAATTTTTTTTATTATAAGTGCGTATGTTTTATTACGTTTGTTTTCATTTGCTTCATGTGTGTATGCTTGTTAAGACATGTCTGTCGATTTTTGTAGTTTTTAAATTTGTTTTGTTGTCTTATTATATGTAAGTGTGAGTGTTGTGTTATTTTTGCTTCCTATTATTTCATGTGTGCCTGTTACGACATGCCGCTTGTTTTTGTTCGTTCACATTAAGAATTTTATAAAGTTTTTAAATATACCAACGTATTTTTCCAATTTTATAAAAAAAAAATATTTTTACAGAAAATATTATTTGGCTCAAACTTAGTGTAATTTAAATTTTTTCTGCTTAAATCAACAATTTTCTCCGCCGAAATAAGCATTAGCAAATATTTTTCAGCAGTTTTTTCTGCTAAAATCAGCAGATTTTTCTGCTGTCGTGACAGATTTATCTGCTGATTTAACCCAGGTTGTCACAACAGAAATTTAGCAAACCGCGTCTGCTAAAATCAGCAGATTTCTCATATGGCTTAAAATGGGTGTATTTTCAGCAAATTTTTCTGCTGATTGGACAGAGAATTTATTTTGAGTGTATAAACTATTATTGAACGAAGCAACATGTTACGTGAAAATCTAATGCATTTTGATTGTCAAATAAGAAAAAACTAGCGAGTACTTGTTACTAGATTACTTTACCAGTTGACTAACGAGCCCTTTATTTGATTTCAAACTTGAACACATGAAATAATTGGAAACAAAAATAACAACGTAGGCATTTGTAATAAAAAAAACTTCTTAAAGTTGTCATTCTAATGGCGTTTTTAATTTTGTTTAACTTTGCGTGCATAAACTCCAGAACTTCTCTTCTTCAAAAACATAAACAGTCTGACAAGCCATTAAAATTATTCTTTGCGCATTACGAATATTTTAAATTATTAAAGCTCACATATTTAGTGACGCATTTAAGCGGTAGATGTTCACCGAGGTTTTTATAAATTAATAAATGACGATTTAAGGTAGGACCAGAACAAGCCCGGCACGACTTTTTCCATACGATTTGACAGTTAAAAACCGTGACCGGCACGGCAAAAAATTAAAACTTATTTTATTTGTTCTCCGGATTCTCTCAATCTCCCACCCTCTCACACTCCAGGGTTGCCGCATTTTCACAACAATTTTTAATTTTTTCATTCACAATGGTGTAACAAACGTACAGTAGTGCCAACTAGGGTGTTCAATTAATCGGGTTTTTTTATTGTTCGATTAAACGATTAATCGAAATTTGGCATTTTTGACTTGTTCGATTAATCGAAAAAAATTTTAAAATTGATCGATTAATCGAATAATTCCAAGTGCAGAAATTTTCTAAATTACAATATTTTTTTTGAAAATTTTAGAAAAAATTGGCACTTAAGTAAATAAACAATATTATTTACAAGTATTTTAACATTTTATTAACAAAAAAACAAAACAAATGTAACAGCGTTACAAAATGTAAGTTTTCTGCAATTTTGGTTGAGAAATTTAAAAAAAAAAAATATTTTAGAGATATGAAAATTTTTAGAATTAGAAAACTATTTTTGTTTCCAAATTTATATGAATTACCGATATCACAAAAATTGTATATTTATTATCTAAATACATTTTGGAAATTGTTAAATAAAAAATATTTAGTTTTGAGCATATTCATAAAATTTTTAATTAATTTTTTTTTTATAATGCTCAAAACTCGAAATTTTGACAGATCTTATCGCGGCCACATAGTTAACCGATTTGGTCCAAAATTTTATCAGGAACTAACTTTAGGTCGTTTAACAAATTCAATACTTCAGGAGCAGCGAAAATCAGAAAAAAATAAAATAAGAACCACTCTAGTAAACATGACTGGCATGAATTATACAAATTTACAGAAAAACCGTACGTTATTTTTAATCGATTAGTCGGCATAAATTCTTCGATTAACCCTTTAATCGAAATTAGCAATTTAAAATTAATCGAACAATTATTCGTCTAAAATTGTTCGATTAATCGAACAAAAATTAATCGGCTGAACACCCTAGTGCCAACTTAATCACATTGACTATGTGATAAGCGATTTTTTTCCGTAAAATTACTCTAATTTTATTAAAAGTTGGCACCATTGAACAAACAAATGACATTTTTTTGCCGTCGCCGTCCCCCGTCATTGTTTTGGGCCCATATTCTCCGGCAACGGCAACCGTCCCCCGTGCCGTGCTTGTTCTGTTTCTACCTTTAAGCAGGGGCTATTTACAATTGTGTTTCCTTTTAGTAATTTCATAATCTTATACCAAATTTGTATTCACTTTTTTAACCGTTTTTAAGCACTTCAAGTGTTTATGTAACTTACCAAGTTTAAATTTAAACATGTTTAAGTGGTTAAACATATTTAAAAAAAATGAATACGATTTTGGTATTGGAGAAAAAACTAAAATTTAAATGAGCCTGATTAAATGCATTTCCCACTTTAATGGTTCGCACGCGGAACTTTATATATAAAAAAAAATATATAAGAAAGTCAAGGCATTCTTAAACGATTTCCTTTTAATTTTATAAAATTGTTTATTGGAATGACCCCGCTCAAATGTGGCACTGAAAATGATAAGTTTATGAACAAAAACCGTGAGAACATCTAGCGAGTTTTTAAATAATTTCTACAAAGTTCATTCGCGTGCGAAACATTTAAGCAGCGCATTTAAATGATGGCATTTGCATTTATATTGTGTCAAGTGAATAATGAATTCTTATAGTTGCCACTCAAAAATTGAATTTAAACAAGTAGAAAAATTAAATTCGACTTTGTCGAATCTATAAATACCCTCCACAGTGCCCTTTTTAAAGGATAGTACATTTTTTAACGTGAAAAAAATTAACAATTTTGGTTAGAAATATTTATAAAGTTTTTTTATAAAATTCTGGTCGCTTTTATTTATTTTATTTATTTTTTTTTATCGAAATTATTTAACAGAGTTTTATTCGTAAATACCAAAAAATATTGCTGGTTGGAAATCTATGGTATTTTATTATGGCTCAGCAGAGTATCTCTGTAATTTAACAGAGTGATTATTTTGAGTGTATAGAAGAGAGATTAAAGAAAAGAGATTTGACACAACACTTTTTAAAGTCAAAAGTATATTACCACAGAGTTGTGTTTTACTTTAAATCGAGGGGTTTTCTTTCCCGTCTAAACGCGCCTTAACACAAAATTATAAAAAATCATTTACATTGAACTCAAAATCACATAAAAATCTCTGCAAAAAACTATAAAACAATATAAACTATTAAATAAAAAAAAAAAACATTCACACTGAATTAGAAATCTCAACAAAAAAACCATAGAGTATTCATACACTCAAAATAATTACTCTGTTAAAACTCTGTGAAATGACTGTAATCTCAATTCGTCAGATATATGACAAAGTTATCTGCCGAACCAAAGTTATCTGTAACCAAAATACAAAATTTCATCTGTAATTTTACTTATTGCTCTGTAATACAGTTTTCAAATAAAAATCTCTTCAAAAAACTTTAAAAAAATATATTTCAACCACTCTTTTAAAAGCATCTTAAATTACAATAAAATATGGTAATTTTTTCGAGGATTTCGTGTAAAATTGGAGGTACTCGTAATTTGCAATTTGAAAGCATTAAAGCGGGCAAATTTACACGATGGCATTATCCAATTGTCAACACAACTTGCACATTAAGGAAGGAGAAATTGATCAGGAATCAAATAGTTATCGTTGTGTAAAATAGAGCTGCAAAACTATCGATAGTCGTCCCATTCGATATTTTAGATAGTTTGTTTTTGAACTATCGATAGTATCGGATATTTTAAGGAATTGTAAGATTTTGCGTAAAATTACTTTTTTTCATTACAACTTGGTACTTCTGAACACACAAATGACAGTTTTTGGCGTTCACTGCCATTCCAGTCTATTTTAACTCACTACGGCGATCTTCCACCATGCCGTGCTTGTTCTGTTCGGACCTTAAATTTCGAAATAACATTAACACGAGATTACTATCATTGCATTTATACTTCAAAAAGTAGAATTATTCCAAAATGATATAAAGATTTTTAAAACGGTTCACTTTTTGATTAAGTTTTCAGCAAGTGACAATCTTTTTGAAGCTAATATTTTTTCGGCGATAGTATCGCTATCGGGTAAAAACTATCGATAGTCCTTTTAAAATAAAACTATCGATACTATCGATAGTCCCATCGATATTTTTGCAGCTCTAGTGTAAAAGCCATATCAAGCGCATTAAAAAAAATATATATAAGAACGTTAAGGCATTCTTAAACGATTGCCCTTTAAAGGGCAGAACAGAATTTATTGAAATGACCATTGAACATTCGCGTGCAAAACAATTAAGCGGGTTATTATTATCCATGCTTCTGGCACGTTACAGTCGAAACAAATGAATAAAACTTCTTATAGTTTCTACTTAAAAAGAGAATTTACACAAGAAATTAAAAAATTGCGTTTCGCGTGCGCACCATTAAAGTAGGGAATACATTTAATCAGGCACATTTAAATATTATTTTTTTCTCCAAGTTTACGAAAGTTCTAATAGAAAACACAATTTTAACATATAAATAGCCCCTGCTCAAATCGTCATTTATTAATTTATCAAAACCTCGGTGAACATATACCGCTGAATTGTGTTACTAACCTTCAACCCTTATAAACCGATTTGCCTGAAACTTAAAATATATATAAAACAAACGATTCCAAGGTTTTGGTGTCTCGGCTTATCGGCCATATCGGGGGTTTAGGGGTTCAAAACATGGGTCAAAAAATCGTTTTTTTGGATTTTTCAGCCATTTTTTTCCAAAAAAATAAAGTTTAAATGTGCCTGATTAAATGCATTCTCCACTTTAATGGTGCGCACACGAAACGTTATTTTGTATGTTCTTGTTTAAATTCACTTTTTAAGTGGAAAATATACGAATTCTTATTCATTTTCCTCGACTGTAATGTGCAAGAAGCACGGATAAGTAATAACCCTTTGACGACCATACAATTTCTGCCTAGGCGATTTTGATTTTCTGTTCATTGTCTTAATCTTTGACCTAATAAAGGTAAATAAACAAAAAATTGGACCCCTAACCACTCTCCTTACCTTTCATTTTTCATGGGGAAAATTTTGTCCTTCGACGATTACGCAGTTCTGGCCAAAGTTATTTGCTGTTCGCTGTGATTTTTAAGATCTGCAACTCTATTGTAGTTATTCTACAAGAATTTGGACCTATAAACCCCCTTCTTGGCCCCAATTTTGCTTGACAAGTATAGATACTTTTGTCCCTAAAATAGAGATTTTTATTTTACAAACTTTGGGGACTTACAGTGAGTAAGTGGATAAAATTAGAGACTAACTGAAAACTAGACTTTTATTGCCATAACACTCCTCTACAATTCACATTTTAGCATATTTGCCCTATCTTTTACCTGAACCAAAATAATCGCCAAAAACGATTTGGCAAGTATACTTGCCTGTGGTCGTCAAAGTGATAACTTGACACAAAATAAAGGCACACAACATAAAGGCTATAGAAAAAGTCTCAGAATCTAAGACATTTTTCCTATAGAAAAAATCTCAGAATCTGAGACATTTTTCCTATAAAAAGTCTCAGAATCTGAGACATTTTTCTATAGGAACAAATAGCATAGTTTGATTTAAGCTACTATAAATAACTTTGTTTAATGATCAATAAATTTGTGAATTTGTTTGAAAAAAAATTTTGTTGAAGTACCCACTTCCATTACCAAGTAATTAGCTTTGGGATTTATAACGAAAATAAGTAACTAGTTACGTGCCAATTTCTTTGTTAATTACTTTAATAAGGCGATGTCATTGGAGGCAAGGCCTTCTTTGTTCGCTTACGAAAAAGCTAACAAATAATAGCCCATACCTAGCTCGCTTACAAAAAGTTGAAAAAGTAACTGCATTGTTTGTTTAGTTGCTCTTATTAAATGAGAGAAAATAAATTAAGAGTAAACTTGTTTTTTTTTATATATTTTTATGAAACTTAACTAGTTTTTAAAATTCAGATTGCAAATAATTTACATCGTAAGTTAAAAGTAAGGCCTTTTTTGGGGGTATAAAGTAACGCAGCGAGCAATTAGTACTCATTACCAGGTAATCCAATTGGGAATCGGTACTCATTACCTAGTTTTTGCTGGGTAATTTAATATCACGAATATGGCTTGCTAATAGGGTAAAGAGGTAGGTATTTGGAAGTGAAACATAATTTAGGGATAATACAAGATTTTAGGCAAATGAATTACCATGGTTACTGGTCATTCAAGATGACTGTGGGTGGGAGCCCAGTAGATAACAACATCTTATCTACTGCATTTTTCCTGTTGTTGACATAACAACATCTTATCTACTAAATTTTTAATTTTTTTGACATTTTTGACTTTCTTTCGGAGCCCTTTTATTTTTTTTTAACATGATAATGTTTTTAGGCTGTGGTCTAATTTTAAAAAAGTTGCAGGGCGCCACCTCAGTTTGACTATATAAGCTAACGATTAAACAAAAAAGAAAATCAGAATTACAGTTTTCATTTTATTACAACCTTAAACTTCAACAATAACTTAAAATTAATAAATAAAATAAAAAAAACACATAATTGTGGTAGTGACACCTATCGGCGCTAGGTGTCACTCGATTAACGCAGTATTGCCATACTAAATATCGCATTTCCAATTATATTAGTTACCATCATCGCAATTTTTTTTCAATAAAATATTACCACATGGCAACATTAACCAGTATATTTGAAAATCGAAATCTGCAAACAAGAGAAACATAACAAAGTGTAAATCATTATTTATATAAGCTACGGTGGCCTAGCTGAAGTGAGCCAGACTGGAAAACAGAAGGTCCGGTGATCGAATCCGTGATCTGTCAACTTATTTTTTTTTTAGTTTTTTTTAGCTTGTACATTTCTTTTTGTTAGGGCAAAATTTGTTTGCATTAGTTCTTTATATTTTTTTATTTAATTATAAATAAAAAAAAATTTTATGTTTTCAGATTTTTCTAAATTTTCTAGTTGTTTTTCTTTCTGAATTTTGTAATTTTTTCTGAATATATCTGCATTTTTCTGACTTATTTTTTCTATTTTCTTGATTTGTTCTTAGTTTTCCAAGTTTTTTCTGAATATCGAATAAATTTGAGAAAGTTCTTGGAGTTTTTTTTTTCTTAATATTTTTTTAACCCTTACATATTTTTTGCAAATATGTGAGGGTTATTCGTAAAAAGTTTTTATTAAATAAAACATTATCATGATTTAATATTTTGGGCAAGAGTACAAAACTCTGCGGCATTTTTGAATTATGTCTCAGAATCTGAGACAATTTTCCTATAGAAAAAGTCTCAGAAGCAGACTATAGAATCTGAGACTTTTTCTATAATATGTATACAAATTTATTATGGATGCATAAAAACAAATCATATGTTATATTAATTGTTGAAGTTCAATCCGACCCTGAACCGGAAGACAAAATTTTCTTACCAATTTTCTTTTCTTCCAACTTTTGGAAACCAGTCCGAGCTCTGGAAGTTCCCACTGAGTTTGAAGACGAGTATTCGTGAAGAGTTGACGGTGAAGTCGGTGGACTTTCCATCCATGCACGAAGAGCTACTTTCGTTCCTTGCCTGCATGCACAACATTCCTACGCTGCTGTCAAGTAAGAATGGTGGATTTTAATTGTCTTTATTGGCAGCATGGGCATTAGAGTGGCCGTAGTGGAAATTGTTTTTGAAAAGTTAAATTTTTCGCACTGAAAAATATGAGGTTGGGGATAAAAATAATTATGCATATTTCAAAATTTTTTTTTTTTAGTTCCGAGTACCTCCGGGTTAAGCCCAAACATTTATTACATTACCCATTCATCACTATTTTTGTTCCTGTTTATATTTAAATAACAATAAAATCTGACTGTTTGTTCCCATCTGAATTTCTTCGATACCTATTAAAATTACCTTTCCAACGAGCCGCAATAGTCTGCAGATAAACTGCGAATAAACTTGCCCGGAATACCCTAAACCAAAGTTCCAAAAATAGGTGAATTTTTTTAATTTTTTTATTGTTGATAATATTATACTAATGAAAATTTTTTGTTGGATGAAAAGTTTTTTCTGTAGTGCTCCACAACTTGGAGCAAGTACTGCTTATCCTCTTCGTCGTATGTCAATGCGCGATTGAAACCTGAAATAAGTTTTATTGCTCTTTCTGCCGGGTCATTTACAACAGTTAAATGTTGGCATATTAGTTTTGCGGTGCAGTCTTCTTCTTGATCCTTCCAAATTGATGGATCCAATTCAAAAAATGTCTCATCGATTTGTAAACGATGGAAAAAAACGCTTGGTGCGAGGAGTGACGAAAGAACTTACATCCTTATTTTCAAACGATTTCACTTGTTCCAGCGTTAATTTAATCTTTTCGGAATAACTTCGTCATTTTCGTCATCTTGATTGCCAAGAGCTTCAACCATCTTCCGTTTCACTTCAATAGATATCATTTCATCGAAAAATACAAGAGCAACCGCCTCTTCGGATAAATACCATAAATGGTTTTTTATTTTTGACAATAAGGCATTTGAAACATTTTGATCGAAATATGAAATAGCGTCTTTAATGAATTGCAAATCTTGGCGCGGTGCAGATACAGCGTTAACGCATCCGAACCAATAAGAAACATAAGTACGCGTCAAGAAAATGCAAATGTTTCGAATGTTTTTCAGTTCGGAGGATGTCATCTTGAATTGTTCGCGAAGCAAAAAAATCTTATAGCAGTATATAGCTTTGGACAAGAAAAATGAGTGAAAGTTGCAACAACTCCTTATAATCGGCTCGTACATAATGAGATTTTAACGCCTCAAGGCAAAAGTTCTTGTGCGTCTCTATTTCGTCTGCTGTTAAGTTTTTTTGCACTGCTTCATCCAATACTCCACTCTTGAAAGAATTGATATTTATATTTTTCCAGTTTTTTGAAAAACGATTAAAGAGAGTGACTTCTGGTGCTGATGTTTTTCCGAAATTTAACTCAAACACAGCTTTAATAAGCAATTCGCTGATATGATGGCGACACGGTAGAAAAAGTAAATCGCTGGTGCGTATTTTTGTTTGGGTGCCTGTCACACTTATAAGTATGAGTATTTTGCCATGAGTACTTATTATACTTATGCGTATAAAATAGCATAGGAAAAAAATAAAAAAAATAAAATAAAAACTTTAAATAGCGATATGTTCGGAAATGCCATTTTTTAGATTCAAAGTTTGGAACCATTTGGGTCCATACATGCGAAGAGGGGCGACAATACTATGGGGACCAAAAGTCCGTTGTGCTCTATCTTTCCTAGTTTTCGGGATATCGCCATCTTAAGTTTTTTTGTAAGTGGTTAATAAATACTCTAAGTATACTAAGGGTATACTTATACAGGGTGGTCCTTTAACTAGTATCTTTTTAAAACATGCAATGAAATGAACAATACTCAATAGTTTTGGAACCTTATGGCTTTATTTGAAAGAGCAAATATTCCCATTATTTATGGCAAACGACTTCATTCATGCGGCTGCCTGGGTTAGCTCCGCAGTAGCTCATCCTCGGCACCCATTTTTCTAATGTTTCTGGTTCTATCTCACGAAGGGCTTGAACGATATTCGTCGAAAGGGCCTAGAACATTTCTGGATTTTCCATGTTGCATGAATCTTTCACGAGACCCCTCAAAAAAATGTCTAAAGGTTTTAATCGGCAGCTCTGAAGTGATCAATTGTCACCGCGAATATGGCTAAAAACACGATTTCCGAACTAAGTGCGCAAAATATCGATTGTTTGATGGACTGTGGGACATATTGCGACATCCTTCTGAAAAGAAATGTCATCCAAGTTGATATATTCTATTACGGCCAACAAAAAGTCGGTAATCATGGCTCTGTAGCGCTCATCTTTGACGAAAATGGGGTTTTCAGCTGTATTTTTGAAAATGTTGTGTAATGATGCTGATACTCAAATCTGTTGCTTCCTTTAGATGAATTGGATTCTTTACAATACCATGCGAGTTTTACGATCCCAAGATCTAGCAATTTGTTTGTTAACATAACCTCATTTGAGTGCCTTATTTCGGTTAAAAACTTTTTTTCGAAAAACGTGCAGTTTGCCAGCGCAGTACTGCGCTCCAGCGCGATACAGCGGAGCAAGCCGAGGACGCATCAATGAAGTCGTTTGCCATAAGAAACGGGAATGTTTGCTCTTTCAAATAAAGCCATAACATTCCAAAAAAAGTTGAGTATTGATAGTTTTATTGCATTTTAAAAAATATACTAGTTATTGGACCACCCCTTACTTGTTCATACTCCACACAACTTTACTTGAGTATGCGATCACTTATCAACTATCCATACTTGTAGTTGTTTCACTTGCAGTTGGTATGAATATGTTGGGTATGAGAATGGTTTAAATTAAAACATGTCTTATTCATACATGTTTTAACACTAAAGGCTTCGACACAATGTCGGAGTACTCTGTACTACAGAGTACCATCTCTAAAAATAGAGATACCATCATACAAAAAATGTGTAAGTGCGAAAGAGAAAGGAACAAAATCCACTCTCTGGCACAGAGTACTCCGTCATTGTGAATTCAGCTTAATACTTAAAGACCTAGCAAAAACTTCCATTACCAAGTAATTAACTTTGGGGTTTATAACGGAAATGAGTAACTAGTTACGTCCCAATTTCATTCTTAATTACTTTAACAAGGCGATGTCATTGGAGACAAGGCCTTCTTTGTTCGCTTACGAAAATGCTTAAAAATAATAGCCCATTCCTAGCTCGCTTACAAAAAGTAGAAAAGGTTAAATGAGAGAAAATAAATTAATGGTGTTTTCTTTTCTGAAAAAAAATGTTTGCCATTTTAGGGCACACATTTTTAAAATGTTTAACTCACACCTTCAAAAATTTGCATTTTATTTGACTGGAATAGAACACAACATACAGCAATACTCTGCCCTGTATTTTTTTAACAGCTGTTTTGAGAAAACAACACAGAAAAAGTCAGTTGTTGTATGAGGCAATTTCAACCCCGTGATTTTTTACGGGGTAAAAAGTGCAACTTTTTTGCACTTTATAGGGCAGACATTTTTAGAAAAGAACACGATATTCTTTATAAGGGTTGGCATTTTTTTAGAAAAGAACACAAAAACATAATTTTTGGGGCGAAATGCAAAAAAAAGGCACATTTTTTGCCAGAAAAGAAAACACCATAAGAGTAAAATAGTTTTTTATATATTAACTGGTTTTTAAAATTCAGATTGCAAATCATTTACGATGTAAGTTAAAAGTAAGGCCTTTTTTGGGGTATAAAGTAACGCAGCGAGTAATTAGTACTCATTACCAGGTAATCCAATTGGGAATGGGTACTCATTACCTAGTTTTTGCTGGGGAGTACTCATTATAATAATTTTGTCATTCTCTGGTCGCTAATAGCACAAAGTTTTTAGAAAAGGTTATCAATGGGTAATATAATAAAACTTTGGGCTCAACCCGGAGGTATACGGAACTAAAAAAAAAAAAAATTAAATATGCATAACTATTGTTATCCCCAACCTCATATTTTTCAGTGCGAAAACTTTTGGATTTAACATTTTTTAATTTTTCTATATAACGCTATGGCCAGTCTAATGGGCATGCATTTTTTTCAAAGTACTCCCAATCCTTTGCCTCATCGGTCATTGTCTCTTCTTAATTAATGTATTCCACTGCGTTTTGCGTGACACAGCATCATTCTCATTACCTAGTTGGTCTCTGAGTATGGCGGCAATGTTTCTGTTAAAGAAAATAAAAACATTAGTGTACCTCTTTTATTATGTTTATTTTGCATACTTCCAGCCCTCGTTGCTGTTGAATTTTTTCCGCAAAACCAGATGTATTTATCAATGCGCTTCTCTACTAGGACGTGGCGTTCTGAGCTGCTCCCTGTCGGTTAAATTTTTTTCAAAATTGCCCATATAATATATTTAAATTTTCTTTGGTGGTATATCCATTGCTATTTTAAAATTTTGCTTTGAATTGTTTAATTTTGTTTAGCTTTAAAATTTTTGAATTTCAAACATTTCTGTGCTATTGTCAAAATTTATACTAGCCTAGGGTTGCCATCCGTCCTCTTCCCCGGACACCGTCCTCTTCCCCGGACACCGTCCTCTTTTTTAGGTCGTCCGGGGCAGTCCTACTTCTTTTTTAGGAAGTGTCCGAAGTTGTCCTACTTTTTGCACTTCTCCCCCTAACATTTTTTATTGCTTCTAAACTTTTGAATTATTGGCATAGCTGTATTTTCGCTTGTCAGCAGTAATGTCAACTTTTTGAGAGAAAAAAAAAATCGTATATTTCGAGTACAAAAACACCTTGTGTGCGAAAATAACTACGTTGTCATCACTTCTTCTCAGCTGTTGTGTGTCTTTGCTCATAAAAAAAAGATTTGTATATCAAAAATATCCATTTCAAAATTTTCTAATTGATTTTAAGAAAATTCCTTTTATATTTCCAAAAAAATATTTCAGAAATTTCCAATTGTATTTCAAAAGCTTCCATTTGCATTTTTAAATTTGCTAAATGATTTTCAGAAATTTCCAATTGTATTTTAAAAATTTCTATTTATATTCTAAAATTTTCTGAATGGTTTTCAGAAAATTTCAATTCAGTATATTTAAAAATTTTTTAAATGCTTTTCAGAAAATTTTGATAAACAAATGAACTTTTTGGAAAAGCATTTAGATACTTTTTAAATAAAAATTGAAATTTCTGAAATACAATTAAAAAATCTGAACTTAATAAAATTTAAATGTAATTTTCTTAAAATCATTTAGAAAATTTTGAAATAAAGATGGAAATTTTGAAAAAACAAATAGAATTTTCTAAAAAGCATTTATAGTACGTTCAGATTGACCTCGAAACCCCGTTTAACGAGGTTTCGTGCCAAACCTCATTTGAAAATACGTAGTTTCCCTCACAAATTGAAACCTTTTTGTAGTGAGGTTTCAACGAAAGTACGTTGAAACCTAATAAATTTCATAATTTTTCATATTTTTACCACCAAAAATTTTAAAAGCTATATGCTATATTCTGTTCTGCTTAATCTTAAACAAAAAGTATTGAGAATCGGCTAAAAATTGGCATTAATTTTTGTATTTTTGTAAAAAGTATGCTGTATGGGTTATGGGTTTTCAAAACATCAAAAATATAATAACAGATCAAAAAATTAACTTACTGATTTGGCATTTTTTTTTTTTGGTAAATTATTTGTTTTTTATGTGTGTGAATCTTTTCTTAATCTAAATCACTTTCACTATTCACTATCAACTTTTTGTAGTCTATTAATAACCTTTTTTATTAATATTAATAATATAAAAAAATTTATAGCGAAAAAAAAATTCAACACTACCCGAGTAAAAATTTTCTGGTCTAATCATATATAATTTGATACAATCTTATATGAGTTAATATGCTTCTGTATAAATTTATATAAAATTTTATCTATCACTTTGATACGGTTGATCCACTTTATATGGTTAGATATTGCTCCATATATGATAAGATTCGTATTTTGGTTTTGCTCATCAAATTATATAAAAATTTATATTATAAGATCAATTTGATCTTATTAGATTTGACCAAATTCAGGATCAAATTGTATCAATTTTTATATTTTTTGATCTAAAGTAATACAATTAGATGTTATTTGATACAACCATTTTACGGATCAAATTAGATCTATTTAGTAAAATTAGCATAATATTTTTACTAGGGTAAGCGAAAAAAGAAAACTAACTGTAAAACCAAAAATGGCTGAAACAGTGTTGTAAATTGGGTAAACTTTTCATACAACCCTGCAAGGTTAGGTTAGGTTGTAAGTGGCTGCTGACGTTTTACGTCAACACACGTAGACTCTGAGGTCCATTGTGATACCACGGGATCGTAATAGGTTTCCCTACTAGTCCCTGTCGTTAAACCAGTTTGAGCTTCTTATGAAACTCCTTAGATGTTGAATTTTGACATCCGACAAATCTGAAAGATCGTACAGCTCCCTAGATCCCAGTGAAGCAAGTCGCTGACCAGAAAGTGCCGGGCAATGGCAAATAAAGTGTTCGATAGTTTCCAACTCCTCTTCATCCATGCAACTTCGGCAAAAGTCATTCGACGGCACATTTAACCGCTCTGCGTGCTTCCCTATAAGACAGTGTCCGGTAATTATAGAAACCACCGACTCCTTGAAATCCGCAAAACTCAAATGACTCCAAAAAAAAATTGAGTCGATGGATATCCCCAATTTTTTAAATATTTAAGCCTTAGGATGTATTTAATAATCCATTGCTATAAAATAGTAAGATTTAATTTTTTTGTTTAATAAAATTTTCAAAAAATCGAAAACACTCATTTCAGGTACCCCCCAAAATGCATGGTAATTTTTGTATTTCATGTTTGAAAGTGATACTGCCGTCATAAAAAGTAAAGATAATTTTTTCTGAGTATTATTGCAAGAAAGTTAAATAAAAAATATTTAGTTTTTTTTTTTTTCAACAAAATTTACATTTTTAAGTTTTTTCAAAATTTGGCCATTTTGGCTTTTTCTCGAAACTTTGACCTTCTTGCGCCTCGGGTTAATTTTATCCGATTTAGCTCAAATTTTTACACAATTATTTTAACATCAAATGTCACAAAAATCCGCTGCGCGCTCCTCGAAATTCCAAAAAAAATAAAATAAAAAACCACCCTAATATGCATATGCATACAGTGCAAGAAGTTGAACAACTTGTTGAACAACATTACTTTCAATACAATATTCCCATTCATTTAAAAAGTTTAATTATGTGTTTCAAACACTGTCGAAATAAAACGCCGTTTAATTTTGTCGTTTAAATTGTATGGGGAAAACCAATAACACAGTGATACAAAATCGAACTTTCGGAATCGGAATGGGATGAAACCAAAAGCAAATGAAGCTGACGTTTTCCATAACAAAACACTCAAGGCCTTTTTTTAGGTCAGAGCTAGATTTTATTTTTCACGCATTTAAAGTTGATGATTTTAAAGCATTTAAAGTTTTTGTGTACTAAACATGTCCTACTTTAAAGGCCCCTAGTGGTGCCCTTATTGGACATGTAGGGTCCAGTTTTCAAACTTAAGGTGGGTAAGTTGCTCGGTTTTCACGTGAAAATCTGTCAAACTCCATATAAAAAAAACACAAATTTCACACTAGCTTTACAAAACCGTAAAAATTTCGCTGAAGAGGTATTCTGTTCACTGGTGAAAAACCGGCAAAATAACCCGGTATATGTTGCATCAATACGCAACAACACTATAAGCAACATTTTTTTAAATTGTACAGACCATTTAAAAAGCGGTGAAATTTAACATTCAGAAATAAAATGAAGTAACTATAAGTGTTTGGCACTGTAAACATTAATTATATCACATTGTTTGTTTCAAATAAAGATGTATGGATGTAGTAGTAGACCCGCTGAAATCTGGAGGAAGCAAAACAGCTTTGAGACAACCAAAATCACCAATTGATTTTGGTACTCAATAGAAAAATATTCCAACCGAGAACGAAATAAAAACACAATGGAATTAGGATTTTGAAATTTGGAATATTTATTATCGAACTAATTGAACAACAATTCTTACCAACAGTCAGTATGGATGAACAAATAGAAAGTGAGAGGTTATGCTAATCTTTTTAACGGAAGTAGTATCTGCGAATTTTCGATATTAGTTAGAACCTTTTTAGGAGTTAAAACTTAGAGCGAGATAGATATAGTGCTGAATGTTTCACATAATTCAGCTTATATCTATATATCGTTTTGGGAATAACTAGTGGCAATAATAATTTGTTAATGACGGCAAAGGGGTAATGATATCCGATGGATTAATACCTTTTGGTATTAACATCACCGCCCGCCTTGCAGTATACATGCAATGAAGTGGAGGCCAGGGATGGTGGCGTCGCAGATACTCCTTCATTCAAAAAGACCAGCATTAGAGTTCTTAAATACTAAAAGAAATAAAAAAATTAAAGGATTTTATATATGATTGAATTAAGAATTTTAAATAGTTCATTTTAATTTAATTCATTAAAGTAAATTCATTTTATTTGCTTAAAATATATAAGTAGATACAAAGGTAGGTTTGCTTTTGCGAAATAATTGTTTGAAAGTGCATTGTTTTATAATTAATGTAAAAGTTTTTAAGTGCTACACGAGCCATAGATTGTCCAACCAAATATGGTGCTTTGTGCAGTTGGCAACCCGGTTTTAGAGATGACCCCTTCACAAATCACCTTCGGATAAAGATCCACCCCGATGATTATATCAATTCCGTCTGTTTCGTAAAATTTTGAGTCAGCCAGGAACAGATCACGGAAATTTTTCTTAAATGCTTCGGGTAAGGAAACTGCAGGAGTTTTAAGAGTAAGGCGATTATCGACGCGAAAAGTTCCGTCGATTTTTGAAGTCGGATCGAATCTTGATTTAATGGTCAAAGGACAGATGGTTTCCTCGCTTAGCGTTAGAGTCGTCAAGTCAAACTTTTCTACAAATTTCTTCGAAATGCGACTTATAGGAGAAGCTGAATCTAAGAGACACCGAGCAAGGGCAGTCTTTGATTCAAGTTTGACTAGTACGGTCGGAAGGAGAATAACGCTGTTTTGACGCAAAATCGCTGTTAGGGAGGGTGATTTAGAAGTGGATGGACCTGAGGGCGAGGGGTCTCTCAAACGGGTTTTCTTGGATGGCGGTTGTGGAGATGGTGAACGAGAAGCGGAAGTGTTATTCTGTTTGGAAAGCTTCGGATGGATATGGAGCAGAGTGTGGTGTAACTTTTTACAAAGTTTGCACCCGTGCTTAGAAAAACATTTCCCGTTGGAATGGTCGTGGGCCAAGCAATTGTTGCAATATTTGTGGGATCGGACGGCACGGATACGCTCAGTGACGTTCATTGACAAAAATTGTCGGCAGGTTCGCAGAGGATGTGGTCGAGAACAAATTCGACACAGGAAAGCTCGAGATTTTAGTGGAAGACTTTTCCGAGGACGAGACGATTTGATCCTACGATTATCAGCTTGATTTTTGGGCATATTGATCTGGAAAACGAATATTTATGTTTATAGGAAGTGTTTGAAATAATACGAGATGAGGAGAGTAATTATAGTTCTAAGGATAAAACTACTAATTTAGTAATCGGCCGAGTTATTAGACCCTTTTGCGTGTAAACATCGGCGACACGAACGCGATTGTCGGACCTTAAATAGACTTTAGTAATTCTGCCGAGGCGCAAAGAGGTAGGAGGAAGGTTTTCTTCTTTAATAACAACCAATGTATTCGGTTTCAGGTCTTCTTCCGGTTTTTGCCATTTGACGCGCTTTTGTAATTCTCGGAGATATTCGTTTTTCCACCGAATGCAAAAATGTTGATTTAAAAGCTTCAAGCGTTGCCAACGGTTTCGAATAGACATTGGCTTTTCATTGATAGTGGGATCTATCGGTTCTAGGATTGGAGATCCTATTAAGAAATGACCTGGAGTTAAAGCCAACAAATCAGATGGATCTTGAGACATTGGAGATAGAGGTCTCGAGTTTAGACAGGCTTCTATTCTGGACAACAGAGTGGAGAATTCCTCGAAAGTATATTTAAAACCACCAGCAACCTTACGGAAATGAAGTTTGAAGCTTTTAACGCCAGCTTCCCAAAGCCCACCCATATGTGGAGCACCCGGAGGAATAAAATGCCATGATATATTTTGATGAGCATAGTTGGCATTCACCGCTTGATGGGAGGTTTGGATAAACTCTCTAGCAAGGATTTTTGATGCCCCTACAAAGGTGGTACCGTTATCGGAATGTAGGTGAAGTGGACAACCCCTACGAGAAACAAAACGATTAAAGGCTGCTAAAAAGGCTGGAGTGGAGAGATCTGACGTAACTTCAAGATGGATAGCTTTGGTGGAAAAGCAAACGAACACGCATACATAACCTTTCGTAGTTCGACAAGTTCTACCAGCATAACTTTTAATGTCGAACGGACCTGCGAAATCAAGTCCTGTATGGGTAAACGGTCTTGTAAATTCAGATCTCTCTGGAGGTAGTGCAGCCATGATCTGTTGCTGACACCTTTTCTTATACAATATACACGGCTTGCACTTATTAATTGTGGTTTTGATAAGATTTTTTACTTTCGGAATCCAATATTGACTTCTAATGACTCGGAGCATAAGCTGATTACCACCATGAATAGTGATATCATGAACAAATTTGACTAAAAGACGGGTGTATTGACAATTGTACGGAATAATTATCGGATGCCTTTCATGATGAGATACTCCAGGAGCAAATTCTAGTCTACCACATGAGCGAATTATCCCTTCAGGATCGAGAAAAGGATTAAGACTAAGAATTGAACTTGAAGGAGCTACGGACTTCTTGCAAGACAAGGACTGATATTCATTTGGATAACAAGCCTTTTGGCTCATACGGATAACAGTATCACGAACAGCTATAATTTCAGAACTTGTAACCACTCGTGATTCCCTACAAAAGCTTGAACGAAACTTTTTATGAGTTCGAAAATAAAAACGATATATGTACGCCAAAACTCTCATTGCCCTCGAATATGAGGAAAATCGATCCAAAATGTCATCGAAATTCTGAAAGTAGGCAAAATGGACTTTGATAGGCTTCTTTTCCAGATCCAGTTCAGGAATTTTCGGAGAGTCTTGGTAAGAAATATCAGCGTCTTTAAGGAATTGTGGCCCATGCCACCAAAGTTCGTTTTGAATAAGCTCTTGAGGAAAACAGCCACGGCTAGCTAGGTCTGCAGGATTGTTCTCGGAAGAAACGTGATACCAATGTGAAGGATCAATAATTTCGACAATCCTTGAAACCCTATTTGCCACAAAAGTCAACCAAACGCAAGGAGGTTTAGCGAGCCAGGAGAGGACAATGGTTGAATCAGTCCAGCAAGAAATGGAGTACATATCAACGTCTAATTTTGGAATAAGACTATCTATCATTTCGGCCAAAAGAACAGCTCCACAAAGTTCTAATCGTGGAATAGACAGAGTTTTAACGGGAGCTACTCTGGATTTGGCTGAAACCAGATGAGTGGATATGGAATTACTGTTGCTAATTCGAATGTATAATGCCGCTGCGTATGCCTTTTCGGATGCATCACAGAATCCATGGAATTGGACTTCGACATTCGGACTGAAATCTATCCATCGAGGTATTTGGATATCATTGATACCTGAATAGTTAGATTGAAACATTTTCCAATGAGAAATGGACTCTTGGGAGAGGACTTCATCCCAATCAGTTCCTTCAATCCAAATCCTTTGCATTAGGATTTTGGCAAGGACAACACATGGAGACAACCACCCGGCGGGATCGAATAATTTAGCGATTTGAGACAATACTTCCCGTTTTGTAAATTTTGATGACTCAGAAAATGGTTTTGTTGTAAAATAAAATAAATCAGAGCGAGCGTTCCAACGAATTCCCAAGGTTTTCGCCGTACTGCTGTCATCAAAATCAAGAAAGTCTTCGTTTAACAAATGATCGGGTGGAAGATCTTCAATGATGTCCTTAGAATTGGACGTCCATTTTCTTAAGGAAAACCCAGCTGATTGTAGAGCCAGAATAAGTTGATTCTTAGCTTTGATTGCTTCAGAAACTGAATGAGCACCGGCAAGTGCATCATCCACATACATATTATTCCGGAGAATATTACTAGCAATCGGATAACTCGACTCTACATCATCCGCTAATTGGAGAATAGTTCGAATAGCTAAGTATGGAGCACAATTAACTCCAAAAGTGACGGTTTTTAACTCAAAATCCTGGATAGGAGTATGGGGATCGCTTCGAAATAAAATTCTTTGAAAGGGAGTGTGTTCTGGATGGATTAGAATCTGCCTGTACATCTTTTGGATGTCAGCATTAAACACAAATCGAAAGAAACGCCATTTTAAAATTAGTAGAGTTAAATCACTTTGGAGACTGGGACCGATATGGAGTATGTCGTTCAGGCTGAGTCCATTAGAGGATGGAGAAGAAGCATTAAAGACCACACGAACTTTTGTGGTTGTACTTTCCGGTTTTATTACCGCGTGATGTGGTAAGTAATAACACTGCGATAAATTTACCGAATCAGGAGACGAGACTCTAAACATATGGTTTAAATGTATGTATTCCTGAACGACTTCATCATATTCTTGTTTGAATATTGGATTTCGTAGTAATTTGGATTCGTTCCTAAAGAACTGAGCCATGGCACTAACTCTAGACTGACCCAAAGTATTTTCAGGCAATCTGTCCTTAAATGGAAGTGAAACAATGTATCTTCCATCCATGTCTCTTTTTGTAGTCTTTACATAAAGATCTTCACAAAATTTGTCGGATTGGGATGTAAAGTTCTTCCGTGGAAGATTCTCCACCTCCCAAAAACGTGAAATCTCCTTGGCTAAAGAGATTTCACAAAAATAAGAGGATATTCTGGATCTAGAGATGGATGAAGAGTTACTAGAAACTGGACCAGTAAGAATCCAACCGAAGATGGTTTCTTGTGCCATTAAGGACCCACAAACGTCATGCTTTATCCCAGATAGCATGATGGAAGGAAATATATCACCACCTATTAGAATATCTATCTTTGAACTCTTAAAGAATTCCGGATCAGCCAGTTGGATTTGTGGTAGATTTGAAAAAGTTGAAGCATCAACAGGTTGGGATGGAAGATTACCTGCTAAATGCGGAACTACTAATGCATTTACGGACATTTCAACATCATCATCAAATGGAGAATTAAGTACAAACGAGCATTCGCGCTGTACCTTGGCTGAAATTGTGTTATTCAGCCCTGAAATTTGGGCATTTGTTCGTTTAGCAGGCAATTTCAGCGTGTTAAACAAACGTTCAGATATGAAAGTCCCTTCAGAACCCGAATCAATGAGAGCTCTTGCCTTGTATCTCATATCTAGATGGCATACGTAAACAATGGCAGTACCAAGCAACACACCTCTAGAATTTATAGCAAAACAATTTTGGACAACATTAGCTCCAGAACTATTAGTGGACTGTATGGAGTTAGAATTGGATCGATTTGAAAATGGAGCAGAATTCGGATTAAGACTAGAACTGGCGCTGGTGCTTGGTAACTGATCTGTATTATTATAGTTGGCGAACTCTCTATGTAGTAGAGTGTTATGTCGCTTACCGCATTGCTGGCAGCTATTCTTGCTACTACAATTCCTGGCAGCATGAGTTTTTGAAAAGCAATTTAAGCATAAGCTTTGCTTTTTAATTTCAGAATACCTCTGATTATAATTCATCTGCAAGAATTTTGGACACTTTCGGATTATATGAAATGCATCAGGACAAATTTGGCATTTGGGTTCTGACACTTTGGTTTGAAATGAGCTAACCTTTTTAGATGGATTTAAACTTTTTGGAGGGTTTGAACTCTTAGTTTTGGACTCAACGGATTTTGAGTCATTTGAAGCGCGCATTTCAGATACCGATTGTAATGTTCGATACCGATTTGTGAGGAATTTATCAAAGTCTGACCATTTCGGAATAATGGCTTTGTCCTCTATCCCTTGTTCCCAAAGATGATGTGTGAATTCGGGTAGCTTTTTATAGCAGATATAAACAAATAAAGGATCCCATATTTTGACATCAATGTCATATAACTCGAGAGTTGTAATACAACTATTAAGCTCCCGTTGGAGCTGTTTGATGTCTTCGGATGACTCTGAAGTTATCTTTTTGAGGTCCCACAGCTTGTCTAACTGTCCAAAAACTATTGATTTACGATTTTCGAAACGTGCACATAGACTCTTCCAGGCTAAATCGAATCCCTGGTTAGTTAACGGACTTTTCTGAGCTATTTCTCTATTCTATTTCTAAGTCTCTCAACAGGACTAAGGTTGGAATTTTTAATGTACACTGCGGAAAACATATCGCGAAATGTAGGCCAGGATAGGTAATCTCCATTGAAGACAGCGATGTCACATGGTGGAAGCCGAAAGCTGTGAGAGTTAGACTGGGTCTGGGAAACATTAGGAGTAACTTCAGATTGTCTTGAAATAGGGAGGGGAGTTGAAATGTCAACTTTAGGGAGGGTTTGCAAACGTTTACTTTCGTACGCTTCGTTAAGCAATGCTAACAAATTGCAATAAGTAATGTACGTGCTTTTGAACTTCTTTTGAAATGATTCTATAGGTACTGGATTTTCCCGGTCACCTTCATCATTATTTTCCCCATCAGCCTTGTTCTCATCGTTTTCACGATCGAAAAGATATTTTTCATAAGCGGACTTGATACGAGACCAAGTCGTTTTAACTTCCTGTCGATGAATATCGATCGCATGAAGGGACGTAGTCGGATATTGGCCAGCTTCATAATCGGCTTCGAATTCGACTAAGCTGTCTGCCAATCGAATGAAGTGATCAAGTGACATTTTGAATCAAATTCGAAAGCGAAAAAGGTACGGCGAAAAGTTTAGTATTAACCCGGAGTAGATTGGTGAAATGAAGAAAAGCAAAAAGAATACAGACAACAGGTTCTTAAACCAGCTGACGAAGATTAAGTCAAACGGGATTGAATGCCACGAAAAACTTTTTAGTTTCTTTTTTTTTTTTTTTACGAGATTATATTGTTTGTATTTTGTGCGATAAAATAAAATATATAGGAACCAAATAAATATATTAAGAAAAATAATAAAAGTTTGAGTAAAAAATTAAAAAAAAGAACTCTAAATCGAATAAAAAATAACGTATATCCAGAACGGAACACGAAAATCTTTTGATTTATTTTTTTTTTTTTTTTTAAATGTTCAGGATGTTAGTTAAACAGAACCACTTTTATTGTCGACACAACTGTATTTTACCCCTTCATCATCATCATCTATCAGCCGCTTGCGTCCACTGTTGGACATAGGCCTCCTCTAGTTGTTTCCATTTTACTCTATCGTTTGCTATATTCATCCAGTTTCCAGCTATTCTTTTTATATCATCTGTCCACCTTGTTGGTGGTCTTCCTATATTTCTTGTATCTTCTCTAGGTCTCCATTCAAGTATTCTTTTTGTCCATCGGTTATCAGTCATTCTGGCTACGTGCCCAGCCCAGCGCCATTTTGCTTTTGTGACACTTTGTACAATATCAGCGACTTTTGTTTGGTTTCTTAGGGCTATGTTTGTTATACGGTCTCTTCGTGTTACTCCCAGCATTGCTCTTTCCATTGCTCGTTGGGCTACCTGTAGTTTTGTTATCGTGTGTTTGGTTAATGTCAAAGTTTCGCAACCATACGTTATGACTGGCAACACACATTGGTCATATACTTTTCTCTTTAGACACATAGGTAGGTTCTCATTAAACACGTATCTTAATTTACCAAAAGCTGCCCATCCTAGGCCGATCCGGCGAGCGATTTCGCATGTTTGGTTGTCTTTGCCGATCCTTATTTCATGGCCTAGGTATTTGTATTCAAAGACCTGCTCGATTTCGTCGCCTTCTTCTAGGTTTATGTTTCCACTAGCTACAAGATTTGTCATAAATTTAGTTTTTTGCGAGTTAATACTCAAACCGACCTTTTTTGTGGTTTGCACCAACTGTCTTAGCATTTGTTGTGCATCATGAAGATTATCGGTTATTAAGACAATGTCATCAGCAAAACGTAAATGGTTTAGATGTTCGCCGTCGATGTTGATTCCCTTGTCGTCCCATTTGAGACTTTTAAAAGCATATTCAAGTACCGCAGTAAAAAGTTTCGGGGATATTGTGTCGCCCTGTCTTATTCCTCTCTGTATTTCAAATTTTTCGGTACCATCGCGTATCATGACGCTTGCTGTGGCTGCAGCATATATATTTTCTATCAATTTAGTATACCTATAATCGACTCTGCATTCTTGTAAAGCATTTATGATAGCTGTATGCTCCACGGTGTCGAAAGCTTTTCTGAAGTCAATAAATACAAGTACGAGCGGTCTATTATATTCTGTAGTTTTTTCTATAAGAGTCTTTATAGTTTGAAGATGATCGTTTGTTCCAAATCCGCTTCGAAAACCAGCTTGTTCCCGAGGTTGGTAAAAATCTAATTTGTTTTCCAAACGTTTTGTTAGGATTTTTGTTAATAATTTGTATAAGTGGGACAGAAGACTTATTGGCCTATAGTTTTCAAGATTAGTTATGTCTCCTTTCTTGTGGATCAAAACAGTTATCGCATTGTGCCATTTGGATGGGATTGTTCCATTGTGAATGCACATGTTGAACAGATTTACGATTTCTTCCATAAGTCTCTCTCCACCTATCTTTAAGGCTTCACTTACAACTTGATCCTCCCCGGGAGATTTATTATTTTTCATATCCTTAATGCACTTTTTTAATTCATTTATTGTGACATCTGGAAGTTCCTCAGATCCGACATTCATTATTCTTCTTGTATTTGGTGGTAACTGAATGTGTTCAGATTCTATTAAGTGGCATGTATAAAGGTTTCTGTAGAAATTTTCTGTTATTTTCACTATCTCGTTACGGTCGGTTGTCTCAAGCCCATTTTCGTCTTTAAGTTTGAAAATCTCACTTTTACCTTCAGCAAGGCTTCTCTTCATGATCTTCATATTTCGATTTTCCTCAACGGTTTGTTGAATTCTTTCAGTATTAAATTTCCTTAAGTCCTTTCGTATTTCTTTAGAAATTGTTTTGTTGAGTCGGCGTACTTCCTCAAAATTTTTATTTTCCCTTGCCACTCTTCGCTGTTCCATTAGGATTTTTGTCGGTTCACTAATCTTATCATCTTTTTGTCTAGGTGTCTTACAACAAACCTTTTGGGCTTCCAATATTGCACTTGTTATAGTGTCATTTAGAACATCTATATCATTGCCATGAGGATGATTAATATGTAAGTTTATTGTGTTTTCAAATATAGTACGATCAGATGGCTTTATCCATTTTCTTGTTGGTTTAGAGCATATAAGTCTTTTTCTTTCATTGCAAAGATTCATTCTAATGGTAGCCCTTACCGCTCTGTGATCACTACGGATGCCGAACTTATTAAGGACCGTAACATCTACAACATTTCTTTTACGATTTGAAATAATGTAGTCTATCTCGTTTTTTGTTCTACTACCGGGGCTAAACCAAGTCCATCTACGTGGAGTTTTCTTTTCGAAAAAGGTATTCATTACATACAGGTTATTATGATGTGCGAAGTCTAATAACATTTGCCCTCTATCGTTTCTTCCTTCTGTTCCAAAATTACCTATTGCCTTTTCAGATATATCCGATTTTTTCCCAATTTTTGCGTTAAAGTCGCCAATTATATAAGTAAAGTGGCAATGATTTTCGTGCATTGCCCTTTCTATGTCTTCGTAGAAGTTTTCCACATCTTCGTCAGTGTAATCGGATGTAGGAGCATATATTTGGATTATTTTCATTCTATAACGGCTATTAAGAGATATTATGATGTATATTACACGGTTTGATATGCTCTTTATGTTTATAATATTTTTCGTGTGCTTACTATTGATCAGAAAACCAACACCGCCATTGGATGATGTGTCACTGCACTTATAATATAACGTGTTTCCAGATTTAAGTTTAGTTACTAGTTCTCCGCGTCTACGTACTTCGCATATACCTATAACATCCCAATTGATTTTGCTTAGTTCTTCTTCAAGTTCAAGCAGTTTTCCATTTGTTGATAATGTTCTTACATTATATGTCAAGATTTTAAATATTTTAATGTTTTCCCTATTCTTAGTTATTCTTTTGGATCTGGTAGTCAATTCTTTGTCCCCCCCAGAAATTATGGGACAGACTGAAATTATTTCAGTGCAAGATTCTGGAGCTTCGTTCCTACTTGCCTGGGGTAGTTTGTTATTTAGAGCTGACATTTCATTTGGTTCATTTTAGAGGGGTTTTTAGCATTTAAACGCCGCGCTTGCCATTGCGTGTTGGCGAGTTTTGAAGGTAAAAATGTTGGGCATGATGCTTATTGAAAGGCGGCATCAACTCGCCTCGTCAGTGTTGCGTTCGACATTGTGGTATTTTTCATAGCATTACAGTGCCCACTATGCCGCCTCCACGCCTCTATTCAACACCCGCTGTCGCTTGTCCGGGACTGCTTATTTGTGAAGGATCACTTATTCGCAGCTAGCCTCTATATCTAGAGGCCGTTTCACTATCCGCAACCTGTGACCCGTCCGGTGGCCTACAGCTTGGCCCCCACGAAACCCTTCAATTCCGCGGACCCCTTATTTTCAATAAATTGTTTGTTTTTGCAGATTTCTGTATTTCAGGACAACTTTATATGATTTGGATAATTAATGAACTTCAATTAGATTATAGAAATATGCGTCTGTGGGATCACCCTATACTTGTCAGGGCAAATATAGCACACTCAAAACAAAAAGTTTGTAAAAAAAAATGTTTCCAATATATAAGTTGTAAATCGGTTATCCAAATTAAATTAAGGTACACCCAAAAAAAAAAGTGGGTATTCAATACTAAAAATTTAACTAATTTTAGTCCAAAAGGACCTAGTACAGAAATTGGTAACCAGTACTAAAATTTTTAACTAATATTAGTCAAATCCAGTAAAAATTACTAATGTTAGTACTTTGAAGATACTAAAATTAGTAACGAATTAGTAGATTTTGGTACAATTATTTTGAATGTACCAAATGTTGTGATATGTTTTCAGAACGAATTAAATCTGGTGTGGAAGATTTTTTGAAAACTTGATATTCACAAATTATTAGGGCACTTGTTGAAAAGTTGTAATATTCAGTTTAGTGAATTTAACCCTGAAATGTATGCACCTATGTAGTTACCCTATACTTTACAGAGTATATAATTTACACTCGAAACAAAAAGTTTGTAAAAACTTTTTTAATATTTTCCCTTTTTGGATGCAATTTTATTGTTATTCATCAATTATTTAATGAATTTCAGATTTTATTACCCTATGGTACTTTTGTGCCTCAGCAAAACTTTTTTCTCAAAAATCTAGGTTAAGTTGAGGTTTACTTTAATGCAGTAGTTGGACGAAGAACATATGGAATAAATACAGCCTGTATAATTCAATTAACTCGTTTAAATCGAGGTTTAATAATTTTCCTCAATTTTGATTAAGGTTCCGAGAGAAAAAAACTTGATTTGTTGATGTTGAATATCTTGCAAAAAACTTTATCGGTATATAAGTTTTGAGGGTTATTATTCAAGATTCAGCTAAAGTGTAATTTAAAAAAGCTTTGCAAAAAAAATTAAAAAATTTAAGTTGAAAAATTAACCTTGAAGTTGATCCAAAGATTAAGATGCACGATTTATTCACTTTAATGTGATATAAATATAGAAAAATAAAACGCTTTTTTTTTTTTTTTATTTAAAAAAAATTTAACTTTTTCTTATTATCGTTTTTCTTTTTGTTTTACTGAAATTAACTTTTAAAACCGATGGACACCCCTAATTGGATTACCCTGTACATGTAGAACTTTGAATTATCTTTTACTAAAAGCCAATAAAAAACCAGAGTCAATGACCTTCTACATATATTTGAATAAATATTTTAGCAGTTTCGGTATTTGTTTTGAATATGCTCTTTTGTTATATTGGTTTAGAGGTTTCAATCCCTGGCGTTCTAAGCACAGAGAGTAAACGGGTGGGATTGAACTTCACAAAAAATATTTTTATTTTTTCGGGGATGGTACAGTTTGTACGATTGTAACTCTTTCCTCCCCTTTTTGTTAAATAAGAATTGCAGCTGGATTGTTACAATTGAATTTAACGAAAATATGAAGCAATTGTTTTCAAGATATTTTTCCGAACACTAAATTTGAATGACGTACTACTATTTTGCTTCTTCTTTCGTTACAATTTGTAAGTATAATAGTAGTAGTGACCAGGAAATATTAGTATTCAACGAAAAGATTTTAAATGAATCACTTTATTTATATTTATATATTTTTTTTTTTTTTTTTTTAAATGTTGGTGTATTAAGACGCAAAATATGTTGAGCAGTTTTTGGAGGAATGTTTCTTGTCCCTTTTTTTTTTTTTTTTTTTAAGGGAGCTTGATAGATTTACAGGTGGAAAGATAAGGGACTTACTTGGCTTTATATTTAAAAGCTTCTAAAATTTGAAAAAGCGATTATCATTGGTTTTATTGAAACAATGATCTCTTCGTACACTATGGATTTCAAATGCACTTTTCCCAATTGTACCAATTGTAGGAATTTTGTACCGTCACTGATGCAGGTTAAGGCAAACCATATGCAAGTGCTACACTCAGAAATTAAATCAGTTAAAGAAACTTGTAAATGATTATGTAAGCGAATATGTCAACAACTTGCAAATTATCAATGCCCTAGGTATTTAATAATTCCAAACATGTATTTAAACTCATGAATTTAACTTTTTCTAAGTAAATTTTGTAAGAAAATTTTCTAAAAATTGTGAAAGGTTTTGTTGTTTTAGAATTTATTCTATTAACCAATATCAGAACTTAGCAACCTATTAGTATTAACTATATACGTTGTTAGTAGATCCTTTTGACGGGTTTTCGTATTGGTAACAAGTTCTTTGGTAAAGTATACTAACTTTTTCTTTATTGTTGTTTGGTGTAAGGTGACAATATAAGTTGGAGAAAAGTATCCAAATTAAAGGTAAACAAAATGGAAATGGGACAAGAACCAAAAAATTTAAATTTAAAGAGATCTTTTTGTTTTTAAAACAGTGGTATTGGGTGCGAGAGTACTAAAAATGCAGCATAAGTAATGCAAAATTAGGGGAAAGTAGGGGGAAACAAAATTGATGTGAAGAGAGTAAAATTTACTGTGTAGTTAATGTTATGATTCCTTCGAGAAATCTTGCCCGGTAAAATATCGGAGTAAGAGAATACAACCACCTTGGTGGTCTAGAGAACTATCGCATGCAAGGAAAAAGGTTCAAGACCTCTTTAAAGAAGCAAGAAAGGCTAACACTGACGCAAATTGGGTCTTATATAGAGAGGAACTGAAAGTCTTTAAGAAATTAATTCGGAAATCGAAAAAGAGTAGCTGGGAGAAGCTCTGCAGTGACGTTGAACACACTGCCGAAGCCGCCAGACTCAGGAAAGTCTTATCTAAAAGGCCCGTACCACCAATCTTACTGAAGGGAATTGATGACACATGGACCGAGAATGCAATGGAAACTTTGGATGTTCTTCTTAGAACACATTTTCCAGGATGCAGGGAACAACCTTTATTGGAGACACAATTTCACGAGCAATTGATAATTCCACACAATCTGATATCTGATGAGCGGATTAGATGGGCAGTCGAATCGTTCGAGCCTTATAAATCGCCAGGTCCAGATGGCATTATTCCAGCAATGCTGCAACATACTGTTATCGAAATAATTCCATTTTTGAAGGAAGTGTTCGTAGCGTGTCTGCAGCAATGTTATATACCGCAATCTTGGAGGAAGTCCAAAGTAGTGTTCATACCGAAAAGCGGTAAAATTAATCACGCAACTGCAAAGGATTATCGGCCTATTAGTCTATCGTCCTTCCTTCTGAAAACCTTGGAGAGAATTCTGGACCTGTACATAAGAGAAAACCTGGGTGGAAACTTTTTGTCGGCAACGCAACATGCTTATCAGCAGGGCAAATCGATAGAAACGGCACTTCATTCACTCGTATATACAATAGAGAGATCTCTAGAATTCAGAGAATTTACTTTGGCCGCTTTTTTAGACATAGAAGGTGCGTTCAACAATGTAAGTATGGATGCAATCATTAACGCTATGGACAAGGCTAGTATAAATCCAACCATCGGAAAATGGATTGGCTGCCTACTGTCTTGTAGGGAAGTCACAGCCGAATGGGGACTTGAAAGAGTCACAAGATATACGTCGAGGGGAACGCCACAGGGAGGAGTTTTATCACCATTACTCTGGCTCTTGGTTGTGGATCCTATTCTCAAAAAACTGGATACGCAAGGAGTATCAGTTGTTGCATATGCAGACGACGTGACAATTATGTCAACTGGTAAATTTTTGGCCACGTTATCCGAGCTGCTGGAGCGATCGCTGAAACAGTTATGGAGTTGGGCAAAAGAAAATGGTCTTAACGTTAATCCGCGGAAAACTGAAATGGTACTGTTTACACGAAAGTACAAGATCGAAAATTTTAGAAAAGTCAGGGTCAATGGCGTTGAAATCCCACTTTCAAATCATGCGAAATTTTTAGGAATCATCCTGGACAATAAGTTATCATGGAACCAAAATACAGAGGAACGATTAAAGAAGGCAAATAATGCATACTATGCATGCAAGAAAATGTTCGGAAAAACATGGGGACTTGAGCCAAGGATCACGTACTGGATATACACTTCTATAGTAAGACCTATCTTACTCTACGGGGTTATGGTCTGGCACAAAGCACTTGAAAGGGATGTGACTCTTAGGAAATTCCAAAAGGCCCAACGGCTTTTAGGCCTTAGTGTCACTGGAGCCCTAAGGACGACATCAGCTGCATCCATCGACACATTACTGCATCTGCTGCCAATTGACATCTTTGCTAAAGGTGAGGCTTATAAGGCATGCCTCAGACTCAAGGAGTCAAATTGGCTCAGACGCCGAAACTTTGGACACAGTAGCATGGACAATTTGGAAAATGTTGTCACTGACTACAAAGTGCCCAAATTACTTTTCGACCGGAAATTTAAAGTTGAATTTCCGACTCGAGAATTTTGGTCGGACTGGCGTTGCGCTCCAAATGACGCTATAAATATTTTCACAGACGGCTCCAAACAATCGACGGGAGTTGGAGCCGGTTTTACTTCAGACGTTTGTGATATAGAGAAGTCTTTCAAATTACCTTTTCACTGTAGTATTTTCCAGGCTGAAATAGTTGCTATAGACAAGGCAGCCTCACAGTTTCTTGGGGAAACGGGTAAAATGATAAACTTTTACGTCGACAGTCAAGCTGCACTAAAGGCTCTAATGAGCTTTTGTATTAAATCAAAAGTCGTTTTTAAATGTTACGAGAATCTTCAGAAACTATCCGGGAATAATACCGTATCTCTTGTATGGGTACCTGGACATAGGGGAGTAGATGGGAACGAGAAAGCTGATGAGCTCGCTAAGCTTGGAGCAGATGGCGTAGGAACTTTTGTTCATATTGAGCCCCCGATTCAGTACTATAGGACGAGAAGTGACTGTCGTTGCATTTCTATTGCAAACAGGAAATGGAGAGAGCTAAGCACGAGCAGTATCACCAGAAGAATCTGGCCGCATTACGACCTCGGGAAAACTCGCTACCTTCTCTCTCTTAACAGAGAGGATTGTCGTTTACTCACGGGAGTGGTCACAGGACACTGCCTAATTGCTTTTCACGCGAAAACTATGGGACTTATCTCGGATGCCAATTGTAGAAAATGTGATGAACCTAATACAGATGAAACAGTTGAACATATTCTGTGCAAATGCCCCGCATTGGCCAGACACCGCGAGCGAATACTAGGTAAAGCAGAAATCGAGAATCTGGATGATATCGCCGCTACGGACCTTACGCAACTAAAACTGTTCGCAACATGGACTAACGCGTTTTATCCTCGTCGCTGAAGGAAATTGTGGTATCGCTATGGACCAGCCGGTCTATGCGAGGAGTCTGAACTTTAGGCTCCACCACCCCTAACCTAACCTAACCTAATGTGTATGATTTTAGTGAAGCGTAATTTGAGTAATTGACTGGAGTTGGAGTTTAAGTATGTTTGGGGAGGGGAATGGAAACAAGTGAATTAAATGAGGAGGAGAAGTATGGGGAATGGATGAGAATGAATATTAAATGGAGATGTTGTAAATATGTAAATAGAAATACAAAGTGTTTCTATTTTTTTTTTTTTTTAAATAGCTGAAAAACAAAGGGGGGAAGTTTTTACATACATCTGTAACATAAACATATCATGGCTAGAAATGGCGGGAAAATATAACTATGTTTGATCTTGTTTGATCAAACTTTTAACAATTAATACCCTACCTTTACTAGCACCGATTAATTGGAATGTTCGCGACACGGTCAAAGTTTTGCCTTACTAATTAAAACAATATACATTGCCGACTCACCGAGTACTTTTTGGACAGTATGGAATTTTCTATCGCTGAGCCCCTTCGGATTAAGGGTGATAAAAACCTCCTGAAAATTTCCTCCACCTCTTGGCTTATATTTGAACAAAATATATTCCTTTGGCACTTTTTCTTAATTTATGTAGTCTAAAATTTTCACTTTTGCTTTTTTTTTTTTTTTATTCGTTTCTTTTTCTCAATTTTAATTTGTTTTGAACTTTTTCTAGAATTTTTTTTGTTTTTGGATTTTTATGAACTCTAAATTCTTTTGTAAATCTTCTATAATTTTTCAGTTTTCTCCTAGTTTTTGTCACTTATTTTGTTTATTTTTTAGAAATTTTTGATTTTAATTTTTAATTTATGTTGGTTACACGCGGTGGTGTAACAATAGAAAACCAAATTATAAATGATTGAACCAGACGAACAAAAAAAAACCTTATGCACTCTCAAACGAACTAATAGAAAAAATGCAAAAACAAACAAACCTGTTTTTGGTGAGATGATAAGAAAGCACAGTGGATGTTGTTGGTATGAAATGTGATGTCCAATGAATGTTGGCTGATGTCCAATGAAAGAGCAGAAATAAATGAGCACTACTGATTATCCGGTTCGAATGGGACCAATGTTTGTTTCAAATAAAGATGTATGGATGTAGTAGTAGACCCGCTGAAATCTGGAGGAAGCAAAACAGCTTTGAGACAACCAAAATCACCAATTGATTTTGGTACTCAATAGAAAAATATTCCAACCGAGAACGAAATAAAAACACAATGGAATTAGGATTTTGAAATTTGGAATATTTATTATCGAACTAATTGAACAACAATTCTTACCAACAGTCAGTATGGATGAACAAATAGAAAGTGAGAGGTTATGCTAATCTTTTTAACGGAAGTAGTATCTGCGAATTTTCGATATTAGTTAGAACCTTTTTAGGAGTTAAAACTTAGAGCGAGATAGATATAGTGCTGAATGTTTCACATAATTCAGCTTATATCTATATATCGTTTTGGGAATAACTAGTGGCAATAATAATTTGTTAATGACGGCAAAGGGGTAATGATATCCGATGGATTAATACCTTTTGGTATTAACACACATAAATAGACAAAAATTATCAACAAAATTTTAATTGAAGGTATTTTATGTATGCTGATGCGCAAAACATAACCAAACATATGACTGTCAAATTTTCACTACAAATTAATTGATGTTTCGAAACATTTTTTTTCACCGGTGAACAACTTACTTAGCTTTAAGCTCAAAATTACTTCAGCTATGACTGGTATGAATTTTGCTGCAATCGGTCCAGTACCAATTTACTGAATAGCCAAATTATTAAAATAAACCACTGTACACCGTTGCGTATGATTGTTATTTTAAGTCAATTATTAATATAAACTACTGGACACCGTTGCGTATGATTGTTATTTAAAGGCAATTACAATATTAATCATTCGCCACTAATACAGTTTTCAAGCATTCATTATTATAACTTTCCATTTGAATTGAGGAAAATTTCAAATGAAGTTGAGATTTTTTATTTTTTTATTTACAGTTTTCAAGCATTCATTATTATAACTTTCCATTTGAATTGAGGAAAATTTCAAATGAAGTTGAGATTTTTTATTTGACATTAAAAAAATCCAAATTAAATTGAGAATATCTATTTGAAATTGAGAAAATTTCATATGAAATTAAAAAAATTTCGTAATTTTACCAGGCCGGCCACCGGTTTTAGCTGTCAAATCGTATGGAAAAAGTCCGTGCCGGGCTTGTTCTGTTTCTACAATAATAAGCCCTCAGAAATACAACACTGCGCAAAAATTTAAACTTTACAACACTACAATTTAAATTTCAAATTTTTTGGCGTCATCACAATACATATACAATATACACAATATATTTTGTAATTTTTTCGCAGTCGGAGTTCAAATTAAATTTGCAGTTATCAATTTTCAATTTTCAATCGATTTTTTTTTAAAGTCAATTTTGATTATTTTTGATATTTCTCTATTTGATTTTGATTTGATATTTGATTTGATGGTAAGTGATAATTTTTGATATTACTTTTTTTTAGATCTTTTTTAAGAAATTTAATCGAGTTTTCAATTCATGGAAAATTGTAATTCGATTACCCAAATTTCTTAATATTTTTTACTACTGAAAATGCTACAATTTTTTATTTTTTTTAATTGCAGAATTTTTATTTCAACAATATACCAATGGCTGCTATGGCTAGGGCCACGGCGGCCACACCACGAACGAATCGGCAAAATCGACGATTTTATAGGCGTCGTCCGCAGCTACCTGCGCCGTTTTTGGGTGGCGAAGAAGACGAGGTTTTTATTTTAAACCACCACCAACTACAATTATTTTATGTACTAATTTCTTATATTTTTTTTAGGATTTTAGACCCTTAGAACCACATATTGAATATGAAAATGAAGATGAAACTGAATTTGAAATAAACTTTTTGGAAGAGCCGTCATGTTCCAGTAGTGCTTACTTAAATGAAAACGATGCACTGCCACCGTTGCATCCTATTGGGAGGCCAATGGTACACAATAGAACAAGTCGTACAGGTATCTTACTGGAGAAATTGCTGAAGGAGCAACGCAGAACTAATGATCTATTGCAAAAAACATTAAATATGTTAATTAAAAACCAAAAGTCTTAAACTGCATGTGTGTAAGTGATTTAGTTGTAAGAATATAACATCACAATAAATTATTTAAAATTTAGATTTTCATATCGACTCGTTTTTAATATTATTGAATTGAACTTTTTTTATATCAAAATTTACCAGTAATCGTTAATAATGTGTTGCAAACTTAAACCATATTCGCATGCATACGCAGATATGATTGAAACTTAACATTTTTACTTATCGTTGCCCCAAGCAGTTTGGTGCGACAATGAGAAATAGAGAAAATGGGAAAATGCCAAAAATTAAAAAATAAATAAATCTATTTATTTATAAAATTGCTTTAAAATATTAATTGATTTGGATTAAAAAAAAAATAAAACCTCTTAAAAAAATAGTTTGTGCATTATATAATTAATTGTTAATGATATTTGTTTTTATCTAGTTTCCGAAAACTAGATAAGTGTCAAAATTATCGAGTGTGAACAGTTGAGGTTTAAAATTGAAAATACAAGGTTTCAACGGGGTTTCGAGGTAAGTGTGAATGCACTATTAGAAAATTTTGAAATATAAATAAAAAATGCTGATATACAATTGAAAATTTTTGAATTATAAATGGATATTTCTAAAATTAAATTGGAAATTTCTGATATTTAAGTCGAAATATAGATTTCTTTTTTATTGGAAATAAAAATTTTTTTCTTAATAAAAATGAATTTTTTTACATATTGTATCGCTTTGACTTTTTTTAATTAATTTATTAAAAATTGTCCTCGTTTTTTAGGTTGACGTCCTCTTTTTCTCAAAATGGAGATGGCAACCCTATACTAGCCCAATGGGCTAGTGAAATTTTATTCACCTCAATAGTGTCAAAAATTTACCAAGAAGCACACTTTGCTACAGTTTCACACACACCCTTTTAAACAAAAAGCTACCTGGTTTTTGAACTGAAGTTGCAGATACTTTATGCTTATCAGGTAAAGCTAATGAAACAAGTCTACACCATTTACAGATGTAATTCGTAAAATATCAGTTGTAATTCGAAGATTTCATTTGTAGTTCGAAGATTCCATTTGTAATTCGAATACTCCAATTGTAATTCGAAGATTCCAATTGTAATTCGTAAAAGATCAATTGTAATTCGTAAAAGTTCAATTGCAATTCGAAAAAGATCAATTGTAATTCGTAAAAGATCAATTGTAATTCGTAAAAGATCAATTGTAATTCGTAAAAGATCAATTGTAATTCGTAAAATATCAATTATAATTCGTAAACTTTTTACGTTATTTAATTACCAAATTGAAGGTAAACTGCCAGTGGAGGTATTTTCTCACTTGGTTTAATACCAAAAGAGGGCAATTATTTTTTTACCAATGGTGACAAACTAAAATTATGCGAAGATGAATCTGTTGATGAATGGGTGTGGAGGTAAAAAATATATTGACGATAAACAACATATACAAATGCTGGGACAAGGTCTCAATAAATTAAAAAAGGCTACTCCATGCAACGTAAAAGTAAGTATTCGTACTGGAACCTTTTTTGAGCGATCACATTTGTCCATGTACCAAATTCTTTTGTATTCGAATTTATGGACAAAAAAGTTACGTTGAAAAATGTAAGGGAAGAACTAAGTATTGATGGTAAGCAAACGGGTGTTGATTGGAATTCGGCAGACCTTTGAAGAATTAATTCAATTTGTGAATTAATCACATAATTTTTAATTCATTTTTTAAAGAATTAATTCTTTGCATTAAATTTTGAATTATTTAAAAAAGAATTAATTTTGTGAATAATTCAATTTTAATTTAAAGAATTAATTCAAGCATGAATTAATTCTTTTTGAATTCATTTTTTGAATTAATTCTTTTTTTTGAATTAATTCTTTTTTCTGATTTAATTCTTTTTTTTAATTAATTCTTTTTTTGATTTAATTCATTTTAATTCAATTTTTGGAAGCACACACATACTATAACATTTATGCTTGTGCGAATGCACAGTAGGTAATTTGAACCGAAATCTTGGCCAAAAATCATTTTTCGAACTAACAATAATAATGTTTGTGTTAATTACGTTCGATTAAGAAAATATTAAAGCAAATAACTGCATATTTGGTTTTTCAAAAAAAAAACAAATATAAGCTGATTGACGGGCAGTCGAATTTGGCATTTGTAAGCATCGTGCTCAGTGAAACATAAAACGACTAATTTTGATATAAATTCAATCGATTTTTTCAACTATTAAACATAAAGAAGGATATCGTGTATAATATGGAGAAGAGAGGGATATTAAGTAACAAAAAAATTACAAAATATTTTGGTGAACGTTTTTGCTATTGTTAACAAAACGTGTCATTGTAACCTAACCTCAAATAAATGACTTTTTCAATAAATATAAACTTCGCATAAGCTCTTAATAATGATAGCCGTGGTGTGCCGTGTTTTTGATTGATGAAAACTGTTAAGAAAATATTTCTGAATTAATTTTTTTTTTATTTTACGTTGCACTTTTTTGCAGTTTTTGAGATATATAATTTTCTTTCAGACAGCCTCAGCTTGCAATATGTTGAACTTTCTAAAGTTTGGATTGGGAAAAGAACTAAGAGAAAAAACCCTGTTGCTGTTTATAATTTTATTATCAGTAAAATTGATTAAAATAATGTTTTAAACCAAAATTTGGCTTCGTTGAAGGAAATAGTACGAACTTTTTGTGAAAATTTTTCGTTAAGGTGGTACAAGGCCCGAGCAAAATCAACCAAAATGTTTATGTGCCATTTTGGTAGCCTCCTTGCGTATTTTCTTCGTGCCGCGTTTCAAAAAAATTAGTTTATTCGTTTTCGAGATATTCAGTCTTTTCAATTTTTTTTGGATGGTGGCAACCCTAAAAATTTCCACGATTTCCAAATTCATAAAATCCAGCTGTGCGTGTTCACAAAAAACTCTTAAATTTTAAATTTCAGCCATATCGGTCCAAAACTTTGGCTGTAATTATTTTTGGCCTAAAAATTGGCTCAAATTACCCAGTGTGGAATGTAGCAAGAAAAAAATCAACCAAACAAAAACATTTTTTTTTGTACATGCATCAACGTCGCAAAAGCAGCATTTTTTAACTTATGGGCATAGCATATTATAGGCAATTATAAAGACTGTTATAAACCAAAATTTCCAACCAGCAAGATTTTTTGTTATTTGACAAAGAAAACTCTGTAAAATAATTTCGATAAAAAAACTGTAAATTTACAAAATAGTCTGTAAAATGTAAATTTCTTATTCATTTTGTTCGACTGTAATGTGCATGGATAAGTAATAACTTGACACAAAATAAAGGCAAATGCGCCCGCTTAAAAGTTTCGCACGCGAATGTTATAAACTCGTTAGATGTTCTCAGGGTTTTTTTTTTCATAAACTTCTCATTTTTAGTGCCACATTTAAGAAGGGTAATTCCAATACACATTTTTATAAAATTAAAGGGAAATCGTTTAAGAAAGCCTTGACTTTCTTATATATTTTTTTAATGCGCTTTATATGGATTTTACACAACGGTCACTAATTGATTCCTGATCAATTTCTTCTTCCTTAATTTGCAAGTAGTGTTGACAATTGGGAAATACCATCGTGTAAATTTGCCCGCTTTAATGCTTCGAAATTGTAAATTTACTTTTTATTTTTGTGGAAATTACGAATTTTTACGAGTACCTTCAATTTTAGACGACAAGAGGTTGTTGAAATATTTGGAAGTTTTTTGAAGAGATTTTTATTTAAAACCTGTATTACAGAGTAATAAATAAAATTTAGTATTTTAGTTACGAGAGAAAACAAAATATTTTTCCAAAATCTGTATTTTAACAAAAAACTCGGTTTATTATCTGTAAAATAGAGATTAAAAGTGAAAAGTAAAATTACAGATAAAATGTTGTTTTTCGGCCACATCAGTGTTTTGGCAGATAACTTTGTCAAATTAAGATTACAGTAATTTTACAGAGTATTTTGTTTTTGAAGGGAAGAGTAAACCGCCAAATACGAGACTTATATATTAGTCATTTTGTAGTGAAGTAAAGGATCTAATGGAACATGTTTTTTTTTAATAATATATATTTTAATATTTATTTGAGAGCTTTTATCTTTGATGCTCCAGCTAGAGCCAACACTCAAAAAGATCACTAAAATTACAGATACTCTGCTGAGCCAGCAGAAAATACCATAGATTTCCAACCAGCAAGATTTTTTGTTATTTTACGAAGAAAACTGTAAAATTATTTCAATAAAAAAAACTGTAAATTTATAGAATTATCTGTAAAATGTTGATAAAAGGGACCAGAATTTTACCAAAAAAAAAAATCTGTAAATTTATAAAGTTTTAGTTAAATGCATTTTATGAATGCAAAATTTTATAAAAACAACTCTATAAATTTACAAAGTTTTAGTTAAATGACACAAATTTATTAAAAATTAAAAGTTTTTGTTAAATTTATTTGATTTCAAACTTGAACACATGAAATAATTGGAAACAAAAATAATAACATACACATTTATACATAAAAAAATCTTCTTAAAATTGTCATTCCAACGGCGTTTTTAATAACTTTGCGTGCATGAACTCCAGAACTTCTCTGCTTCAAAAACATTAACAGTTTGACAAGTTATAAAAATTATTCTTTGCGTATTACGTATATTTTAAATTATTAAAGCTTACATATTTAGTGACGCATTTAAACGGTAAATGTTCACCGAGGTTTTTATAAATTAACAAACGACGATTTGAGCAGGGGCTATTTCAATGTGACGGTTGCGTTTCCTATTAGTCCTTTCATAAACTTGGAGAAAAAACTTAAATGTGCCTGATTAATTCACTTTTTAAGTGGCAACTATAAGAATTCTTATTTAAATTTGAGACTTTTCTCACGGGCTATTAATGGTCAGGGATTAATTATTTGATCTAAATAAAACCAATTTATTTAATCATTTTCCCCAACGTTTCGTCGGCTTTCAACATCATCAGGATATTTTTATTAAATTGATTTCCTTTAATTACATCACTTAATCCCTTATTAATTTTCTTCGACTGTAATATGCAAGAAGCTTGTATAAGTAACTTGACATAAAATAAAGGTAAATGTCATCATTTAAATGCGCACGCGAATGTTGTACATTGTATAAATTATTTATAAACTCGCTATATGTTCTCACGTATTTTTTTTTTCATACACTTCTCATTTTCAGTGCCACATTTGAGCGGAATCATTCCAATAAACACTTTTACAAAATTAAATGGAAATCGCTTAAGAATGCCTTGACTTTCTTACATATATATTTTTTTATGCGCTTAATATTGCTTTTACAGAACGGTCTCTATTTGATTCCTGATCAATTTCTACTTTCTTAATGTGCATGTAGTGTTGACAATGGAGACATGCCATCGTGTAAATTTGCTCGCTTAAATGCTTCCAAATAGTAAATTTACTTTTTTTTATTTTTGTGAAAATTATCCGTTTTACAATTGATCTTTAACGAATTACAATTGATCTTTTACGAATTACAATTGATCTTTTACGAATTACAATTGATCTTTTTCGAATTACACTTGATCTTTTACGAATTACAATTGATCTTTTACGAATTACAATTGATCTTTTACGAATTACAATTGATCTTTTACGAATTACAATTGATCATTTACGAATTACAATTGATCTTTTACGAATTACAATTGATTTTTTTATGAATTTCAATTGATATTTTTCGAATTACAATTGATCTTTTACGAATTACAAATGGAATCCTCAAATTACAATTGATCTTTTACGAATTATAATTGATCTTTTACGAATAACAATTGATCTTGTACGAATTACAATTGATCTTTTTCGAATTACAATTGATCTTTTTCGAATTACAATTGATCTTTTACGGATTACAATTGATCTTTTACGAATTACAATTAATCTTTTACGAATTACAATTGACCTTTTACGAATTACAATTGGAATATTCGAATTACAAATGTAATCTTCGAATTACAAATAGAATCTTCGAATTACAAATGGAATCTTCGAATTACAAATGGAATCTTTGAATTACAAGTAAAATCTTCGAATTACAATTGATCTTTTACGAATTACATCTGTAAATGGTGTAGTATTTTGGCTCATCAAAATTGCCAAATACAGAAAAACATACTAAAACAATAAAAATATGAGAGCATTGACATATTTATCCGTGACATGTTTATTAGTGCGTCCCGAATTCGGCTTGGTCGAATTTGAAAATGCCAAAAAATTTTGACAAAAACCCTGTTCACTACCAACTTCCAAAGCAATCTTAGTACATTTCGATAACAAAAAAAATAGTTTTTTAAAAAAACTGGTGCCAAAAGTTGCGCAACATAGAGTGAATTCCGGGGAAAATATTACAAAAATATGCAAGGAGTAATTTTCCATCTCTGTGTTTTAAACTGCATATAAATCTATTCTTTTTGTTCCGCCAAATTTTTAGAAATCCCGCCATTTTAACATTTTTTTTGCGTTTGTCCCGCTTTTTGGAAATAAATTTCTGGCAATTCTAAATGTCTGTCATATTTTAAATTTTTCTTCTCTAAGATGTTTTTAATGAGTTCAGAAAAAAATATATATATTTAAAAATTTTTTTTTTTAATAAAATTTTGAAAAAAGGTGTTCAAAACACCCCCAAAATCATGTCATTTTTTATACACTTCAACTACAGTATGGGGTAGGGTTGCCAGATACTAGAAGTCAAATAACTGGACAATGGAAAATTTTCAGCTGGATTTTTAAAAAGTAACTGGACCCATACATATTTTTTTTTTTTAATAATTTGAAAAAAAAAACAACCGATTTTCATATTTGAGATACATATTTTAATTTGGACTAAATGGCCGTCTCTATATGTCACGGCAAAATGTGCTTTTGTTAATGCTGCTGTTTATCTCTTCATTGGCCTTGGGATGGTTAGAGTATATTTTTCATAATCAGTTCAAAGTGGTCAAATCTGGAAATCAAGATGGACAGTTCAAATTTCCCGGAAGTTAAAAAAGGGGCGACAACAATTGACCATCACTTGCAGATTTGACCCATCCAGACATATTTTTGTGGGGTTTTTTAAAAGGAAAATGTACGCCAAGAATCCTTAAATCATCGACGAGCGAAATCAACTCTAGACTGGCCGAGATGCTCGAAAAAGTTATACAAAAATTAGCGAAAATGCAGCAAAAAGAGCACATTTTCCGTATCCAAAAGAGATATTTATGATAAATGTTTTATTGAAAAAGTAGTCCCAAAAAATTTTAAAAAATATTTAATAAACAAAAATAATTGTTAAAATTATGAAAATTCTTTTTCAACTGGACAAATTATGTTTTAACTGGAAACTGGATCAGACCTCAAATAACTGGAAAATCCAGGCCATTCCAGGCCGTCTGGCAACCATACTATGGGGGTATATTCACTTGGTCATTCCGTGTGTAACGCATCAAAATATCGGTCTTGGACCCCATAAAGTATATATATTTATTTATGATCAGTGATCGATTCTAAGACATTCTAGCGATGTCTGTCCGTCTGTAGTTAACACGATACAGTCCAAAATAAAAGAGTTAGACTCCCGACACTTGGCACGAATATGCCTTATTCTAGGCAGGTTAAGTTCGTAAATGAGCAAAATCGGGACAGGGGGAAAAAGTTCCCCCTTGAAAAACTAAACCAACCTCTGAAAAATATAATTTTTATATGATTTTTTGTGTTTTTGTTTGACAAATGCAACATTTTTATGCTACAAGAAGTTCAAAGTCCTGCATTTGAACCCTGAGAATTAGAAAATGTCGTTTTCTTCAGTCCGCCCCCCTCCCCTTTTATGGGCGTGGAATAAAAAAAATCTTTTTAATTACGATTAACTTTTATTTCTTAAGTGCAAAAAGCATAAGAATGAATTTTTAAACACATATTCGAGAGGAAATTTGCCCCCCTCATTTCCACTACCGACCCCCCCCCCCCCCCAAAAAAAAAAAAAATAATACGCCCCTGAAATTTTTAAAATTTTTTTTGCATGTTGGAGGGTATCAAAGATTAGGCACAACAGAATTTAATACACTTGTTTGGTATCAAGTTCGAACGGGTTAATGATACCGTTAAATCTTTAAGTTTCATATTTAGGTATTTACGATCAAATGTTATACAAAAATAATTTTTAGTTAATTTTAATAAAAAAAACATAATTAATTTTCTTTTTTAAAAAGTCTTTTTAGCAAAAATCCCAATTTTGAGGATCAAAGTAAGGACAGAAGATAAACTCCGATCGGAGTGGTATTTTACATGCACTCACAGCAAAATACGGTTGGGACAACCGTACAAGGTTCCAACCTCAAGTTGAGGTTGAGGCAACCGGAAAATTACGGTTGAGGCAACCGATAAATGCCGGTTGCAACAACCTCAAATAACGACATTTGCCGGTTGTGGCAACCGCATTGCCAGTTGCTCCAACCAGAGCTCTGTTTAATATATTTTCGATATAATGCCAAAATAAAATATGAAATCCCAATTATAAAACACACTTTTTTTAGTTTTTTGTCTTTTTTATTGTTTAAAGAAAAATATAGTTATATAAATGATTAAATACTTAAAATAATAAACTAAATGTTACATTTTTATGTGGTTTTAACTCGTTTGCTAAAAATCTGATACAAAGAATTCTTCTTCTCAGAATCTAAGACTTTCTGAAGGAAAAATATCTCAAAATCTGAGACTTTTTCTTTAGTAGAAATGTCTCAAAATCTGAGATTTTCTATACAAAAATATTTCAGGATCTGAGAAAAACAACTTTGAATCTGAGGATTTTCCTTTGGGAAAAATCCGAATCTTTTTCTATAATAAAAATGTCCCTGAAAAAGTAACAGATTTTTTTATAAAAAAAGTTTCAGATTCTGAGACAGTTTTTCTCAGATTCTGAGACAGTTTTTTAATAGAAAAAGTCTCAGATTCTGAGACAGTCTCAGAGAGTCTCAGAGAAAAAGTCTCTCTCTCTATAGAAAAAGTCTCAATTTTTCTATAGAAAAAGTCTCAGATTCTGAGACAATTTTTCTATAGAAAAAGTCTCAGATTCTGAGACAATTTTTCTATAGAAAAAGTCTCAGATTCTGAGACAATTTTTCTATAGAAAAAGTCTCAGATTCTGAGACAATTTTTCTATAGAAAAAGTCTCAGATTCTGAGACAATTTTTCTATAGAAAAAGTCTCAGATTCTGAGACAATTTTTCTATAGAAAAAGTCTCAGATTCTGAGACAATTTTTCTATAGAAAAAGTCTCAGATTCTGAGACAATTTTTCTATAGAAAAAGTCTCAGATTCTGAGACAATTTTTCTATAGAAAAAGTCTCAGATTCTGAGACAATTTTTCTATAGAAAAAGTCTCAGATTCTGAGACAATTTTTCTATAGAAAAAGTCTCAGATTCTGAGACAATTTTTCTATAGAAAAAGTCTCAGATTCTGAGACAATTTTTCTATAGAAAAAGTCTCAGATTCTGAGACAATTTTTCTATAAAAAAAGTCTCAGATTCTGAGACAATTTTTCTATAGAAAAAGTCTCAGATTCTGAGACAATTTTTCTATAGAAAAAGTCTCAGATTCTGAGACAATTTTTCTATAGAAAAAGTCTCAGATTCTGAGACAATTTTTCTATAGAAAAAGTCTCAGATTCTGAGACAATTTTTCTATAGAAAAAGTCTCAGATTCTGAGACAATTTTTCTATAGAAAAAGTCTCAGATTCTGAGACAATTTTTCTATAGAAAAAGTCTCAGATTCTGAGACAATTTTTCTATAGAAAAAGTCTCAGATTCTGAGACAATTTTTCTATAGAAAAAGTCTCAGATTCTGAGACAATTTTTCTATAGAAAAAGTCTCAGATTCTGAGACAATTTTTCTATAGAAAAAGTCTCAGATTCTGAGACAATTTTTCTATAGAGAAAGTCTCAGATTCTGAGACAATTTTTCTATAGAAAAAGTCCCAGATTCTGAGACAATTTTTCTATAGAAAAAGTCTCAGATTCTGAGATAATTTTTCTATAGAAAAAGTCTCAGATTCTGAGACAATTTTTCTATAGAAAAAGTCTCAGATTCTGAGACAATTTTCCTATAGAAAAAGTCTCAGATTCTGAGACAATTTTTCTATAGAAAAAGTCTCAGATTCTGAGACAATTTTTCTATAGAAAAAGTCTCAGATTCTGAGACAATTTTTCTATAGAAAGAGTCTCAGATTCTGAGACAATTTTTCTATAGAAAAAGTCTTAGATTCTGAGACAATTTTTCTATAGAAAAAGTCTCAGATTCTGAAACAATTTTTCTATAGAAAAAGCCTCAGATTCTGAGACAATTTTTCTATAGAAAAAGTCTCAGATACTGAGACAATTTTTCTATAGAAAAAGTCTCAGATTCTGAGACAGTTTTTCTATAAAAAAAGCCTCAGATTCTGAGACAGTTTTTCTATAGAAAAAGTCTGATTCTGAGACAGTTTTTCTATAGAAAAAGTCACAGGTTCTGAGCGAGTTTTTCTATAGAAAGTCTTAGATTCTGAGACAGTTTTTCTATAGAAAAAGTCTTAGATTTCGAGACAGTTTTTCTACAGAAAAAGTGTCAGATTCTGAGACAGTTTCTATAGGAAAAGTCACAGATTCTGAGACAGAATCTGTGGCTTTTTGTCTTTAGATAAAGTCTCAGAAGCTAAGACATTTTGTCTATAGAATAATGGCTTTATTTTTCCTTTAGAGACGTCTTAATGGTTTGTATTCCAAGGTTCTCAGATCATGGAATTTTCGTATATAATGTATCAATTACCATCTTTTTCTGAAGCGCCGCTGTGCTTGTATATAATCTTGAATGATGTTACAGTTTTCTGACTCTTCGTCCATTGACTTCAATACCTTTCATACCTTCTAGTCAGACTGGGAAAATTTAGCCGTTTGTAAGCAGCCGTATTAGGGAAATCGTTTATGACGCCTTTTACAAATATGTTTTTGATAATTTCTATAAATTTAACGAAAAAAATTATTTATTAAATATTTTTTTCATTTAATAAAAGCAAACTTACTGTTTTAATAGTATTTTCCTTTTAATTTCCATATTTAACCATTGTGTTTTGTAGAAAAGAATTTTCATTTAAAAATATTTTTATTTTTCTGACATTCAAAAAGTTTGTTATTTTTTATTATCAGTTGAAGGAACCGAAAATTTACGGTTGCTACAACCGATAATTTGAAGTTGTAGCAACTGGCACACAAATATTTAAAAAAAAGTTTTAACAACCTCAACTTACGGTTGCTGCAACCGCTTACGGTTATCACAACCGTAAGACGGTTGAGACAACCGCAACTCGGTAGCAGCAACCGTAAACGAGGTTACGACGGTTGTGGCAACCTCATTCCAACCGAGTTTTCATGTGAGTGTGTGCTTTACCCTTAGGGACCGACACTTTTGGCGGGTATTAGAGTTCGATCAGAGAGAAAGCCCTAAAACGGGCCACCCTAGTGTTTACAACGTTTAGATGGAAGTACGGACAGACATCGCTAGAATGACAAAAAGTTATTCTGAGTCGATCGGTATACTTAAAAGTGGGTCTAGGACCAATATTTCGGGTAGTTACAAACATCAGCACAAAGTCATTATACCATGTACCACAGAGTGGTGTAGGTTATAACAAATATTGCTAAAAAAGTTTTTAGCTGTAAGTGAGAACTGGGAGTAATACTTGATTAATCGGAGCTATTCCTGTTGTCATAAACGCGTTTAAAACGCGACGATGGTAATTTTTGGTATTCCTGAATACGTTGGAGGTGATACAGACAAAAAACATATGTTTTTTCGTCATCGTCGACATTTGACGTATTCCTCAATTCGTCTTCGACGCCAGATTCATAAAATTTTGTTCGACATCTTTTTTGAAATTGTGTTTTTTTTTAACTAAATCATTAAAACTAATATAATTTTCTTTTAAATATCAATAAAGTGTTTTATTTTTGTATATATTATGTAATAAAAATGTCTCCGGCAGAATAAAAACCATGAAATTGCAAACTGCATTTGTTCCCGGACTGTGCCACACAGGGACGGAAATTTGTTTATGGCGATATTTTGTTAAATTTCTGAAGTTTAAAATACTTATTCTTAATTTTGTAATTATATATTTTACAGTAAGATTGAAAATAAATATAAAATATGACCCGCAATATAATTTTAATTAATTTACAATTCATGTTATTTTATATGTTTTGTTGTTTTTTTTGTGCTTTGCTAGTGATGACAAAAATTAATCGATATTCCTTCACCGATACCACTGAAGTATTGTAGAATGTGGCGAAACTCGGTCGTCGAAAGTGAAACTCATTCGACGTCGAAGTGATGCGCGTATTTAGAAATAAGGATGAATATCGGAAGTTGTTTGTTCTAGACATGTTGTTGAGGGACATTCTTCAGGGTTCTCTGAAAGATCTGTCTAAATGGGCAAGAGACTGTGGTCTAGGAGTTAATCCAAGTAAAACAGAGCTTGTTTTTTTTTAAAGGAAAAATAAGATTCTTGCTTTTGATCTTATTTCTCTGGACGGCACTGAAATTACCTTCTCAGATGGAGCCAAGTATCTTGGAGTATTTCTAGATAGGAAGTTGAATTTCAGGCGTAACATTGAGGAACGGGTGAGAAAAGCAACGATTGCTTCATATTCCTGTAAAAGGGCCATTGGAAAACGATGGGGTTTTAGCCCTCAAGTCGTAAAGGAAGTGGCTGACTGGTTGAGCTGCAATGTCTTGTCTACAACCGCAGTCAACATCTATACTGACAGTCAAGCCGCGGTCAAGTCCCTGGATTCAATGTTTCTGAAAACAAGATCTGCCCTTAACTGCCACACGTCTTTAAATGAGATGGCGAAGCAGTTTAACATACGACTCATATGGGTCCCAGGGCACAGAGACATTCCAGGGAATTGCAAAGAAGATGAGCTTGCAAGACTAGGAACTACCTTACAGGTTCCAACAGAATTGGAATGTGTTGGTATGCCTCTAGAAACTTGCAAGCAAAACCTACGGCTTTGTTCTGCGACGGAGACTAATCAAAGATGGGCAAATGGATGGACGTGTGAGACAACACGACTGATTTGGCCTTCTCTTAATCAGGGGCGCACAAGTGAGGTGATATCGCTTCCAAGAGGAGAGATTTCGACGGTGGTTTCTATAATTACCGGACACTGTCTTATAGGGAAGCACCCAGAGCGGTTAAACGTGCCGTCGAATGACTTTAGCCGAAGTTGCATGGATGAAGAGGAGTTGGAAACTATCGAACACTTTATTTGCCATTGCCCGGCACTTTCTGGTCAGAGACTTGCTTCACTGGGATCTAGGGAGCTGTACGATCTTTCTGATTGTCGGATGTCAAAATTCAACATCTAAGGAGTTTCATAAGAAGCTCAAACAGGTGGGCGCGTGATGCCTTTTGACTCACACTCACGACGGGAATTTTTGAATCGCGCGCACCTACTTATGAGGATATTTTTTCTACTCACACTCACTCACAATCAATCACGTCAGTAAATTAAATAGAAATCACACCTATCTTTAGCCTGATCCATTAAAAATGATCTGCTAAATATCATCAATAACCGAGAATATAATTCCTATTAAATATCCCATTAAACAAAAACGCAAAATTGAGTTATTGTTCAAAGACACAACCTTAATCGAACAGCGTTTTTTCTGTTTTAAAAGCTAAGAGGTTGAATATAAAAAAAAGTCCTCAGAAACGGCCGTTACCTCTGTGCTCTGTAAAGCGCCACAAATTTTTCTTCTCCTGTTTTCAAATTAAATTAGATGTTCCTTAACGTCCATCTTCTGGACCGAAAATGCATTCAGAAAACTTTTTAAACACACCGAAAGTGGACCGTAAAGGTACCCTGTTAGGGTTGCCAGAAATTTATTTTTAAAAAGCGGGACAAACACAAAAAATTACACAAAATGGCGGGATTTTAAAAATTTTCGCGGGACAAAAATAATGCGCATTCATATGCAGATTCAAAAGTTTTTTTCGAATATTCTCAACTTAAATATTTTTTTTTCTTTTTCTTAAAAGCCTTTCTATCCCTAGTGAAAACTTAAAATTTTTCGGACAAAATAATATATTTTTATATATTATCTGATATCATATCCAAATTTGGTCGATATTATCTGGATGTGTTATTTACGGAAGTATTTGGGAACAAATTTTCAAATTTTCGGGACAATAAAATGAACCTTGTCTTTCCGGTGAGGACTTAGGGGCCTATTCACAAAAAAAGTCATAACTCAATCATAACTCAATTTTTTCCATGTGGTTGTTGTAAACAATCATAAAAAAAATCAAATTTTGTTTGAAAATTTCAAAAAAATAAAGACCTGCTACCCACATTGTCTCAAAATTGACAAATAATTTTAAATTTTGAGACTTTTTATGATTGTGTTTACAACAAACACAGGGAATATGAAGTTTAAAAATAATAAAATTAGTCATAACCAGTCATAACTGTGAATAAGCCTGTTAATTTATTTGACATTAATTTATCAATTAGTTTTTAAGATAATATGATAATTTTTTTATATTTTACATCATCAACATGTTTTGCTGTCTCACCGCATTATTTCGTAAATCGCCAGACATGTCTTTATTATTTTGCCCACTTTACTTTTTCCCAATAGATGTATTTGCCTTTGTTAAAGTACGAAAAGAATGAACTCTATTCGACTCGAGTGCACTGGAAAATTGGTGCTATGGAAAATTGTATGCCTTTTATATCACTAACAATTTTTGATAAATCATCAGATTTTTGTGCTCATTGGAATACCAGTAAATTGTTACTTTTAATTTTGTGACGCTTAAAAAAGTGGGAATTTGGAGTCCCGCGCGGGACGCGGGAATCGTTGACGCAAAGCGGGACAATCCCGCAAAATGTGGGACGTCTGGCAACCCTAGTTCTTGTGAAATAAAATCTGTGTTACATTTAATATTAAATTTCCTGAATTACAAAAAAACATTTATTCAAAGGACTGCAAAATGTCCAAACTAACAACGTTTTCTATTTGAAAGTGCATTCTTTATTTCTGTCTTTTTGAGATCTCTGAAAATAATTATACAAATTTGTACATGATACCAAATTTAAATTAATATACGTCAGAATATACACATGTATACGAGTATTTAATAGCAAAAATTACTAGTTTCCATTACAGGCCAAACCAGAGTAGTGAAGATCAGAACACAATAACTTAAATGAAAATACTATATCTACTATGCGGAGTCGTAACTGTTTTGTGATGGAATGAATTAACGCCTTTAGGTGATGATGACTTTGCACAATGCAGATGAAGACGTTATCTGGAAATGATGCCTGTATTTAAGACAGCAAGTGTGTGTGTTACCAAGAATGAATGTGGAATGTGTATAAAGACATACACACAGACAGACAGACATACTTGGCTAATCTGTTGTACAAGAGAATATTTAAAACATTTAATGTGTTTGGTGCGCGTTTGCTACGGCGCGTTAAGAACTGAAGGCGCGAAATTAATGAATCATTCACACCTGCATGACGGATTGCATGTATATTCATTATTTTTGTTTAAGATTTCCGTATGCTACAATGATGCATGGTGCATACAACAACATAAAAAAGGAAAACAACTGAAAGTGTTTGTGGTGTTAGCCAACTATGTTAGCCGTGGTACATATTCGATTTTAACGGCTGCGCCTGTGTGCGAAGGAGTTGCCTTCCTAATTTATTTACATGATGTGTGTATTATGAGAATTGTTTTTTATTTCCTTTTGAAGTGTTTATTGTTAAAGCCATGTTAAGTAAATCTTTTTTTTTTTGCTTTAACGAATAATTGAAGAGAAATGCAAAAATAAAACACAAATGAATTAATACCAAAGCAACATGAAGGACAGGTTGTTAAGATATGTCTCTTATATGGTAATTTGGCGGCTTCTTTAAAGTCGTTTAATAATTCGATCGAGTTTTTGTTTTTAATTAAAAGCGTTACGATCTGAAAGGTTATTATTGGATTGTTTCCAATTTTCTTGATTTGTTTAATATTAAGAAAGAGTGCAGTTAAAAATTACCAAAAAAGTAATCAGCAAAATAGCATTTCTTCTGAAACTATTTCTACACCGTATCCAAATGTAATTCAATTGGAATTTGAAGAATTACGAATTACAAAGTCATTTAAATACCGTTGGAGTTCGTAAATTCCAATTGAAATTTGAAAATAATTCGTAAAATATAAATATTAATTCATAAAAAATCAATTGAAATTTAAAACAGAAAAGTTAAATTCGACTTGCCGAATCCATGTATATTCTGCACAATAGGTTGTCCTTATAAACAAATTTTGAATTTTTGCATGAGACGTCCACTCAAAAAATTAGGTTAGGTTGTACGTGGCTACTGACGTTTTACGTCAGCACGCATAGTTTCTGAGTTCTGTTGTGATACCACGAGACTGTAATAGGTTCCCCTACTAGTCCCTACCGCCAAACCAATTTAAGCTCCTTATGAAACTTGAGCTATCGAACCAGAAAGTGCCGGCCAATGGCAGATAAAGTGTTCGATAGTTTCCACCTCCTCCTCATTTGTGTAACTCCAGAAAAAGTAATTTGACGGCACATTTTTAATTTACTAGGGTGTGATTCATCATGCTCTCGATGACTTTCAAGAGCGTAAAACAATTTGCTATTGGGCGAGAGTTTTCAGGGTTTGTAGCCTCTCCCTTTTTTGGGATTGGCTGTACGTTGGCCACCCTCCAGCAAGAGGGGAAACTCCAAACCGGTGCGAGTAGCTAAATAATGTTGCCAAAGGACGACACAACGACAAAGCTCACCGTTTTAGGACCACAGCCCCAATAGCATCCGGGACCGGGGACTTGTTTATGTTGAGATCCTCAAGATTTTGCTTGCAAGTTTCTAGAGGCATACCATCACATTCCAACTCTAATGGAACATGTAATCTGTAAAATGAATTTCAATTTAGAATAACAAATTTTTAGCAGATTTCACTGCAGAAATAAATATTTCAGCAGAATTCTCTGCTAAGAAATTTCTAAAAACAACAGAAATTTTTCAGAACTTTCACAGATTCCGTTTGCTAAGTTTCACAGAGTTTTTGTGTAGATTTTCAGCAGATTATTTTGCTAATTTAACAGATATTTTGTATCTTTTTTAAGCATTTTTTTTTTAAATGTTGGCAGCGCAAAAATGAAAATCAAATGTCATTGTCTGAAAATTAAAGTGACAAATATAAATAGCTCCCGCTTAAATGCGTCACTAAATATGTAAGCTTTAATAATATAATACAAAATAATAAAAACAAACAATTCATAAATTTTTTTGGCTTGCCAGTTTATTGCAGTTCTGCAGTTCATGCACGCAAACGTTACAATACAAAATGTAAACCCACCCTTGGAATGACAAGTTTAAAAAGATGTTTTATTTTCATTTGTTTCATGTAGGGTTCGGATTTTTATGCAAATGCATATTTGTTGTCGTCAGTCTGAGAGCAACAAAAACTAAATATCTTTGCGAATTAAGAAATTTGCAGTAAAATGACATTGATTTGTTAGTGCATATTTTTGCATATATTGCTGATATTACATATTTTTGTCGCATATTTTGAGAAAAAGTGTTTTTATATCCTCCAACCACAGTATGGGGGTATACTCACTTTGTCATTCCGTGTGTAACGCATCGAAATATCGATCTAGGACCCCATAAAGTATATACAGTGAGCGTCAAAAGAAAGTGTACAGGTCTAAAATAGATGTAATTCCTTAACGAAAAAGTTGACAATAAAACCCCTTATTATTATCAATCGACTTTTATTTAAAAACATGCTATAAAGGAAATTTTCCAAGCTTTAATTTAAGCTTGATATCGTCCAGATTAAGCAAATATGAAATGAGATACAAAGCAAAGAGCTGAAAATTTAAAATTTCTGTAGACATTTTTTAGAAAATTTTTAAAAAATATTTTTAAGTTGATTTTTTTCAAGTTCAAACATTAAAAATTTAAAAAATAGTACAATGGTTTAAATTCAGTTATCAACTCATTCTTCCAATGACCCAAACAAAAAATTTTTTGTAAACAAAGAAAATTTTTAATTATTATCATATCTCTTTACTATACACTTAGATGTACTTAAATTAGTAAACAATGAAATCTTTTCTTTGTTTACAAAAAATTGGTGGTCAAAAGAGTTGGAGGTCAAAAAAATGCATATTTTTTTATTGCATTTAAAAAATTTTGGTTTTTGTTTGGGTCGTTAGAAAAATGAGTTGATAACTGAATTTAAACTATTGTACTATTTTTTAAATTTTTAATGTTTGAACTTGAAACAAATCAAATTAGAAATATTTTTTAAAATTTTTTTAAAAAACGTTTACAAAAATTTTGAGTTTCCAGCGCGACCCCCGTATATCATTTAATATTTGCTCAATCTGGACTCTATTAAGCTTAAATTAAAGCTTGAAAAATTTCCTTTATAGCGTGTTTTTAAATGATAGTCGATTGATAATAATAAGGGGTTTTATTGTCATCTTTGTCGTTAAAGAATTACATCAATTTAAGACCTGTACACTTTCTTTTGACGCTCACAGTATATTATTGATCAGTGATCGATTCTAAGACATTCTAGCGATGTGCGTCCGTCTGTCCGTCTGTAGAAGACACGATACAGTCCAAAATAAAAGAGCTAGACTTCCGAAGTTTGGCACGAATATGTCTTATATTCCTAGGCAGGTTAAGTTCGGAAATGAGCAAAATCGGACCAAGGGGAAAAAATTTCCCCCTTGGAGAACTAAACCAACCCAACCGCATTTTTTGCAGGGTTTTTTGTACTTTTGCTAAGCAAATGCAACATTCTTGTCTCAGAAGAACTTCAAAATCACAAGGGGAAGGTGCCACCTAACGTCTCCCACCAACCCCCCCCCCCAAAAAAAAGACGCCCCTGGATTTTTTAAAATTTTTTTTTAACATTTTGGAGGGTATAAAAGATTCCGCACAGCCGAATGTAACACTCACTTGTTTTTTTTTTTTTGATTTTACGATATTTTTACATTTACGATATTTTTACATTGTTAGTTTATAGTAGAGTTTGCAAATAATCGAGATATTTCATAATCGCGATTACGATTAAAAAAATTGCCGTTAATCGCGATTATCGATTAATCGAATTTTTTAAATAATTTTTAAATAACTTGTGCAATAGCTTTAAAATTTTTTTTTTGAAATTTTCATTTTAGAACGTACGAAAAGAAAATGTCTGCGGGGTCGTGTCGGAATACCTGCCGATGGCCAGTGAAGAGCAAATTGTGAGAAAATTCATTAAAAAATTTTACAAGACATCATTAGTCGGCAACCAGCGGTCAAAATATGAAAAAAATTACGTTTTTTGACAAAATTGCATGTCTAAATTTTTTGACCAAAGCCTTTGGAGTATATTTTAAAAACAAAACTCTTTAAAATTTACTCAGATCAGAATTTAAAGTTTACTTTAAATTTGAATTACTTTAACGAGAAAAGGAAAGAAAAATCGCAAACAAATTAAATGAATCATGCACTCAAAAAATTATGACATTATCTGTTTGTAGTTTATTTAAAAATTTTACGTTTTGTCGTTTTCAAAAGAAAAAACAATTGTTTAACGTTCGGTTTTTTTAAATGACTATTTCTGTTATTTGTTTCAAAAATAACAACATAAAAATAAAGACTTTTATTAGCATTCAATTTTGTTTTGTAAGTAAAAATAAGTGATTCGTCTTTAATTCTTAATGATTTGTGTACGTTATTTCTTTAAATTAGTGACATTTTTTGGGGGGAATTCATTAGTTTTTACCTACTTGTGTAGGTTATTTTTTTGCAGAAAAAAATTCTAAAAACTACACTGCGTGACAAAACTAACCACTATTTTAGAAAACAAGAGGTACGACCATCATTTGAATATATTTCGGGCATCCTGAATCGAATGGCGTACTCCGTTTTTCGATGTATGGTACAGTTTTCTTGTAAAATGTAATTAAAGATTGGCTGATTTTCAGTTGCTTTTTTAACAAAAAAAAATCCAAAGCTAATGATTTTTAAATTTTATGGCATGGACAACAAAGATATAACTTGAAGCAATATTTCTAATATAAATTTGGTTTAAAGCTTTTCATCTTAAGCCCTTAAATTCGCGGATTTCTTCATTTTTTTAAGTTTTCGCGAAATTAACCGCTAAATTGGTCTCTGATAAAAAACTTGCATTTTGTGGATCATAAAGGCGTCCATGACACTACGAATAGTGGACAAAAAACATCTATGTTATATGGACCACCATGATGAAAATCGCGAAAAACCGTTTTTTTGTATATGCCAGCATCACTTTAGGAGATGATTTGAGGCTTCATCTTTTAAACAATGAACTGACCCAAAATTTGTCCAAAAAAGTTTTTATTTGCAAAAGTTACACAGAAAAAAATATGGAGGAAACAAATTTGAGTAATCACTTGTTTAATTTTTTAAAAAAAATTTGAGTAATTTTTTAATTGACGCAATTAAAAATTTACTCAAAAATTGAAAATAAAATTTGAGTAAATAATTTAATACAAATTTAATATTTTTTTTTATTTTTTTTTTTTTTTCTCTTGGTGTTTTGAATTCTCATTTAGTTTATTGTTTTTTGTATATGTATATGAAAGTTTGAAATCATCTTTATAAAATTTTACTTTGTCTTGAAGACATAAGTATATTTGGTAAAGTTTGTAAAAGCAATTTTTTTGGAAAAAAAAATTAGAAACTTTTTAAACTTTTAAAAAAAAAATTGATACATTTTGAGTAAATTTTTACTTGACACAATTAAAAAGTTACTTAAAAATATTAAAAAATTTTAAGTAAAGATTTAATTGTGTGAATTAATAATTTACTCAAATTTTTTATTAAGCATTTAATAATTTTTTATTAAAAGTTTACTCAATACTATTAAATCGTTTACTGGTGGAAAATTGAGTAATTTTTTACTCAATAGTATTAAAAATTTACTCAAATTTTTTTTTTTTTTTTCTGTGTATCTTAACAAAAACTATAATTACTGTATCGCAAACACTGAAATAATAGTTTTTGTTAAGATAACTTTTGCAAATGAAAACTTTTTTGGCCAATTTTTTGGTCAGTTAGTTGTTTAATGGGAACCCATTATATACTAAAAGATGGAACCTTAAATAATCTCGTAAAGTGATGCTGGCATATACAAAAAAACGGTTTTTCGCGATTTTCATCATGATGGTCCATATAACATAGCTGTTTTTTGTCCACTATTCGTATTGTTAGGGATGCATTTTTGATTCATTAAAAGCAAGTTTTTTATCAAAGACCAATTTGGCTGTTAATTTCGCGAAAACCTTAAAATATGAAGAAATTCGCGAATTTAAGTGCTTAAATTGAAACGCTTTAAACCAAATTTGCATAAGAAATGTTGCTACAAGTCATATCTTTGTTTTCCATGTCATAAAGTTTATAACCCATTTACTTTGCAATTTTTTTTTTTTTTAACTGGCTCGAAATCAGCAAATCTTTAACGAAATTTTGCTAGAAAACTGTACCATACATCGAAAAACGGAGTACGCCCTTCGAATCAGCATGTCCGAAATATATAGAAATAATGGTCGAAACTCTTGTTTATTTTTTAGTGTTCCGCAGTGCTATTTATAGACATATAAAAACATGTTTGTATCAAGTGACTTTGGCACGATTGGTAGAGTGTCTGGCCAGAATGTAATTGATTGCGGAATCGATTCCCAAAATTTATGTTAACATTTTTTAAAAAATAATTCCATAGAAAAATTGTTAAAATAACCTACGAAATCATTAATTTTTAAAGTTTTCGTAGATAATTTTTTTTTTTTCAATTTGTTGGTAAAAATAACACAACAATCATTAATTTTTAATGTGTTCGTATGTTATTTTTTCCGAATTTGTTGGTAAAAAAAAATTAAAGTGACGTTTTTTTTTAATGTTCAATGTTATTTATTTTAGAAAATTTTATGAACAGTAAAAAATAAATGTTGATGTTTGTTAAAACAAATGAATAATTACTGGGATGGTTTTGATTTATCACTTGTTTTGAATGTGTTGTTCATTTGTTTTTGCCTACAAAATATTTTGAGTGTGGGCGAACACATCAAAATTTTTCGTTCCAGATAATCGGTTCCAGAACGCATCCTACAATCGATGATAACATTATAAAATCAATGATTTTGGTTTGAAGTTGTCCCGAAAGTTAAAGTTTTTAAGAGTAATTTAGTTTTTTTTTTTTTTGAAAAATAATTTTAAATAAAAACTTCAAAATTGGTGTCAAAAAATTTTGGAACTGATTAAAATTCTCTATAAAACAGTGCGTTTTATAGAAAATTTTTAATCGTAATCGCATGATTTTTTTGTCGATTACGATTACGATTAATTGGTACGATTAATCGCGATTACGATTACGATTTTAATCGTTTTGCAAACTCTAGTTTATAGTATAGAACGATCTATTCGTTCAACTGTTGACAAGTGTGGACGTGTTTTAATTTATCTCCGTGCTATTAATTGAATTTTTAAAATTGTTCGTAATAGGTATTTTTGTAATATTTTCATGACCACATCCAGGAAAATGAAAATATGGACACAAATGATACCGATTTAATTCGAGGCTCTGCCTCACCGACTGGTGCTGGTCCTAGCACTGGTCTTAGGGTTGCGACCTTGAAGTCCGACCTTGATTCTGGTAGGGGTGCTCAGCCTAATATTGGTGGTAAAAAGAAAAAGAAACTTAAACCATCAAAGGTCAGGCACAACCAGAGACGGCTTTGTTTGAAAATAATTAACAGACTAAGCCAACTTGATGGAACGAAGCTCTCCGAACGTGAGAGGGCGTCGCTATCATGGGCGAAAGGAGTCATTGAAGAACAGGACAAACTTTCGGCAATGCGCGCATCTGACAAACAGAGCGCTGTTTCGGCCTCGTCATCGAAGTCTGGTAAAAGGTTGCGCTCGCCCGACGAGAAACCTTTACCTAAGAGATCTAAGGTGACCGGCAACGTCTGGACTCAGTCTTTTAGTGAAGTGGTTAAAGGTAACTTCGTTAGGGCTGTGATAAACAGGCAAAATGGGGATTGTAGTATTCCAAGGGACAAGTGGAGTTTAGTTGAAACTAAACTAAATGAAATCTACTATAGGCTCCTTGAGAGTATGCCTGATTTTCTCCCTACTACTGTCAACGCAGGTTGGTATCAGGGGCGAGTAAAACTCGTTGCTTTTGGGAACGAAAGATCCGCAGCCGTGTTTAAGGTTGCCATTAGCCAAGTGGGAGAGTTATGGCCTGGAGCCAGACTGGACGTTGTGGAAAAACATGATATCCCCTCGCAACCCAGAGCTCATGCATGGATCCCAATGGCTACAAATGACACTGCGGTGATTCTTAAGATGATAAAAGTCTGCAATCCTGACCTTCCAACTCAGAATTGGCAAATTGCCAGATTGGGTGAGATGGAGGGCGCTCGTCGTCAAGCAGTGGTCTTGGTTAATGAGGAATCGCTTCCGCTTTTAGCCAGGACTGACGGCATTATTAGATTTGGATTTTTTCATATAAGAGTCAATGTCTACAAGGGCGACCAGAAGACTATTTTGGACGCAGACAAGCCAGTGGCAGAGTCGGCTGGGGAGGAGAATCTGGAAAAGGTTGATATTCAGCTGGCCGATTCTAGGCTGATGGGAGATGCATCTGGCATTTTTGAAACCGAATCTGGTAACGAATGCGACCTCTGTGATGGCAAGGAGGATAAAGCTGATGCCACGATGGGTGACATTCAGGGCGAGGCCCATGCAGTGAGGAATTCGGAGAGTTCTGTTGCCTCCGATTCAGAACAGATGGGATATATATCTGGCTTATTCGAAACCGAATCTGGGGACGAATGCGACCTCTTTGATAACACGGAGGATGAAGCCAATAACACGGTGGTGGAAAGGATGGTGGAAATAAAACAAGATGTTGCGGTTCCTACAAATAAACCTCCATCACTGTAAGGCAGCCGCAGTTGCACTCTTGCTGCGCCTGACGACAGGAGCAGTTGACTTGGTTTTTATCCAAGAGCCCTGGGTGCGGGGTGGCAGGGTTTGCGGATTGAAGACCCCTGGGTTTAAGTTGGTGGTTGCCAAAGGTGAGGGCTCACCAAGAGCCTGCATCTTGGCAAAAAATGGCTTAAATATATTCTTTTTATCAACTTTTAGTGATATGGATGTTACAGCGGCTAGCTTAGAGCTTCATGGGAAGTCTATTTGGCTCGCCTCTGCGTATTTTCCTAATCCGGGGTCAATACCCCCGGAGAAGGTTGTCGGTCTAATTCGGGAGTCTGAATCTAGGGGACACCAGTTAGTAGTGTGTTGTGATGCTAATGCACATCATTCGATATGGGGAAGTACAGACACAAATGATAGAGGCGAATCACTTTTGGAGTTTTTGTTAAGCACTAATCTGTATATTTGTAACAAGGGTGGTGAACCAACTTTCGTTACAAGTACGCGGAAAGAGGTTCTTGACGTAACACTTGTATCAGATACATTGTCTGATAGAATTGATGACTGGAGAGTTTTGGAAGAGCATTCTTTCTCAGATCATCGCTACATTGAGTTTTTACTCAGGGAGCGTGCCCCGGTTGAGACAGTCTCTAGAAATCTGAGGAGAACAAACTGGGTGAAATATAGGGAGACTTTTTCTTTGCTTTTGGATGAAGTACCCTTATGGCGGAAATTGACTGTCTGGTTGACCCAGTGGCGGGTACAGCTTTTGGGTTTGGGGGGGGAAATTTTTTTTACTTCGAAAAAAAAAATCATAAATTTACCTTTGTTGAGGAGCAAAAAAAAGGGATACTTTTTTTTGCAAAACAAGTGATGGGAAAGCTATAAAATCAGCAAATTTATTAGTTTTTGCCGAAGGAGGTTTGTTTTTGTCTCAGAACTTTTTTCGTATAGAACAATTTCTAGATTTTTAAAAGAAAATTAACAGAAAATTGTATATTTTTTGCATACATAAGAAGATTATAAATCTGAGAATTTTCTTCCTACATAGAAAATATAAGATTTTGAGACAGTTTTCGTGAAATTTTTTGTTATAGGGAAAATGTCTCAAAATATAAGACTTACTCGTTACGAAAAATGTCTCACAAGGGAAGTATCTCAACCCTTATGAACCGATTTGCATGAAACGTAAAATATATATAAAAGGGACAATTCTAAGGTTGGGGTGTCTCGGCTTATCGGCCATATCGGGGATTTAGGGGTTCAAAACATGGGTCAAAAAATGGCGAAAAAATCGTTTTTGGATTTTTCAGCCATTTCTTTCTAAGAAACTATATGATGTTTACATATGAGAAGAAAGGTTTTTTTAATTCCTATCCAACGGTGGCATAACCTTGTAAAAGTTTGACTTTGTTAAATACTTTTTTCATGAAAATGTGAAAATTTTTGGGGGTACTTATATGAAGACATAGAGCTACGATGTTCATATGAATATGAAATAATCTTTATTAAATTTAAGTCGACACGTATTTTTGCTCTAAAGGATATTCCTGTTAGTTCGTGAGATATCGAAATTTTCCCGGAGGTCCATATGGTTTCATAAGGGGACAACGAAATTTTGAAACACTGATATGGCCGAAAAGCCGAGACACCCCAACCTTAAAATCGTCTCATTTATATATATTTTAAGTTTCAGGCAAATCGGTTCATAAGGGTTGAGATACTTTCCTTGTCAGAATCTGAGACTTTTTTTGTATAGAAAAATTTTCAGATTCTAAGAATTTTTTTCCACAGAAAAAGTCTCAGATTTAAGACGTTTTACTATAAAAAAAGTCTCATATTTTAAAGCATTATTGAGACATTTTTCCTATATAGAGGTCTCTTATAATTATATTGGTTTCGTACGGAAAATATTTTAGATTCTGAGACCTTTTTTCTATAGAAAAAGTCTTAGATTCTTCAACCTTTTCCAATAAAAAAAAGTCTCAAATTCTAAGACCTTTTTCCTAAAGAAAAAGTTTCAAATTCTGAGATCTTATTCATAGAGATTCCGAAATTTTCAGACCTTTTTCCAAAAAAAAAGACTCAGATTCTGAGAGCTTTTTCTTATATAGAAAACGTTTAAAATTCTGGCACTTTTTCTCTAAAGAAGAAGTGTCAGATTCTGAGAACTTTTACTGATTCTGAAATCTTTTCCTATTCAAAGACACTTTTCCTATAGAAAAAGTCCCAGATTCGGAAAAGATTTTCCTATAGAAAACGTCTCAGACTTTAAGACCTTTTTTCTATAGAAAGGTCATAGATTCTGATACCTGTTTCCTATAGAAAAAATCTGAGATTCTGGGACTTTTTGTGAGATTCTGAGAACTTATTCCTATAAAAAAATCTTAGATTCTAAGACCTTTTTCCCGTAGAAAAAGTCTCAGATTCTGCGACCTTCTACCAATTCAGTAAGTTTCAACTTCTGAGACTATTTTTCAACAATAAATACACAGAAAAAATTTGAAACGAATTTCAATCAACAAAAACGCGGATTCAATCAATTTTTTGATTGAAATTCCTCCAATTTAAAAAAAAAATCGTTATACCAATCATCAAATTGTAGGTGATTGATTGAAAATTTTTTCAATCAAACATTTTTTCGATTTTGATCAAAAATTTTATCAATTTTTTATTTATAGTCAATCAAAATAATGATTGATTTAACAAATGAATTGTAAGCTTATGACAAAATCATCCAAAAAATTATCCTTTTCGCTTTCCAATATGTTGCCAACAATAAAAAAAAGTAAAACCAGATTATATTGTATATTTTTGAATTAATCTATTCAAATAAATTAAAGCGAAAAAAGTCTGGTATGATGAAATTTTGTAATTCGATTTTTTAATTGAATTTTAATCAAAACATTGATTGACTCATTTAAATTTTGTTAATCAATAGATTTAATTGAAAGTTTTTAGCCAATACTTTTTTGTGTGTAGTCTCAGACTTTGAGACCTTTTTCTTTTTAAAAAAGACTTAGATTTTGAGACTTTTTTCCTTAAAATAATAAAATTTTTTCAATCAAACATTTTTTCGATTTTGATCAAAAATTTTATCAATTTTTTATTTATAGTCAATCAAAATAATGATTGATTTAACAAATGAATTGTAAGCTTATGACAAAATCATCAAAAAAATTATCCTTTTTGCTTTCCAATATGTTGCCAACAATAAAAAAAAGTAAAACCAGATTATATTGTATATTTTTGAATTAATCTATTCAAATAAATTAAAGCGAAAAAAGTCTGGTATGATGAAATTTTGTAATTCGATTTTTTAATTGAATTTTAATCAAAACATTGATTGACTCATTTAAATTTTGTTAATCAATAGATTTAATTGAAAGTTTTTAGCCAATACTTTTTTGTGTGTAGTCTCAGACTTTGAGACCTTTTTCTTTTTAAAAAAGACTTAGATTTTGAGACTTTTTTCCTTAAAATAAGTCTCAAATTCAGAAATTCTGAGACTTTTTTCCCACAGAAAATTCTTCTGGTACCTTTTTCCTATAAATAAGTTCTGAGACCTTTTTCACAAAAAAAAAAACTCTCAGATTCTGAGTATTTGTTCTTTAGAAAAAGTTTATTCTTTAGAATTTTTTTTTTTAAATAAGTAGTTTTACATATGTACGTTCGACTATAAACATTTTTAATGTCCTGTAACATTTTTCTATACAAAAAAAGCATATTCTAAGTAATTTTTTTATGCCAAAATAAGATTGACAGATATTTTTCACAGAAAATTTTCAGATTTATTTACTTTTTCCTTGAAAAATTTAAAAATTTTCCCTATTAAAATTTTCAGATTTTTTTTATATGAAAAATTTTTGGACTTCGAGATTTTTTTCCTTCGGAAAATTTTTTAGAAAATTTCCTTCTTTCTTTTTTTCTTCTTTTTCTTTTCTTTCCTTTTCTTTCCTTTTCTTTCTTTTTTTTCTTCTTTTTTTCTTTTTTTCCCTCTTTTTTTCTTTTCGAAATTTGGTCTGGGGGGGGAAATTTCCCCTTTCCCCCCCCCCCCCCCCTTGTACATGGGTTGACCATATAACAAATGTTTGTAATAGGTGCCTGGATGCGTCTTGCCCTTCTGCAAAGCCTAGAGGGAAAAAAAGCCACCTTGGTGGTCAAATGAGTTGCAGACGAGCAGAGATTCCTGCAGAAAGCTCTTTAATAAGGCTAAATTTTCAAGAGCGGACGAGGACTGGTCTGCATACAGGCTGCAACTTAAGAGTTATAAAAAGATGATCAGAAATGCAAAATGTGATTCTTGGAAAAACTTCTGTGGAAACATAGAAGACGTTTCTGAGGCATCCAGGCTGCGCAAGGTTCTGGCTTCTTCTCCTTGCACCCTGGGATACCTGAAAGATCCTAATGGGGTGTGGTCTTCCTCCAGTGGAGAGTCGCTGGATCTTCTTTTAAACACGCATTTTCCGGGCAATTCCATGACGCCGTTTCAAGCTTTGGAACGTTCTGACGCCCAAGCATCTGTAATTGCTTCGGAAATAATAAATATGCCAACATTAATCTGGGCGATAAAAAGCTTCAGGCCCTATAAATCCCCGGGACCTGATGGTATAATCCCGGCTGAGTTGCAGCAAGTGTCGGACTATATAGCCCCGTTGCTGTATAATCTATACACAGCATGCATCAACTGGTGGTATATTCCTTTAAATTGGAGGGATACCAGAGTCGTATTTATCCCGAAGGCTGGGAAAAGTTCCCACACAGCTCCAAAGGATTTCAGACCAATTAGTCTGTCTTCTTTTTTGTTAAAGACAATGGAACGAATGATAGACTCATATTTGCGTAGAGTGATTGACCCGAGGTTGCTTTCGACAAAGCAACATGCATACAGCAAGGGACGATCAACGGAAACAGCTCTTCATGAGCTCGTTGGTACCATCGAGAGATCGCTTTCGGTAAAGGAGTACACTATGGTGGCCTTTCTTGATATTGAGGGGGCTTTTAATAATGTCATCCCAGAATCGATAATATTGGCATTGTCTGGTCTGGGAGTAAAGCGTGAAATCGTTTTAATGGTGGAAAGCCTACTTGCCAGTAGACGTATAACGTCTGAATTGGGAGCGTCCGTCATATCTCGATTTGTCAATAGGGGCACACCACAAGGAGGTGTTCTTTCGCCGCTTCTTTGGAACCTGGCACTGAATTCAATGCTACTATCTCTAGAAGCACGTGGTTGTCATGTTGTCGCATATGCTGACGATGTCGCGATAGCGGTAAAGGGGAAGCATCTGCCAACATTGCGGGACATTCTTCAGGGTTCTCTGAAAGATCTGTCTAAATGGGCAAGAGACTGTGGTCTAGGAGTTAATCCTAGTAAAACAGAGCTTGTTTTATTTACAAGGAAAAATAAGATTCCTGCTTTTGATCCTATTTCTCTGGACGGTACTGAAATCACCTTCTCAGATGGAGCCAAGTATCTTGGAGTATTTCTAGATAGGAAGCTGAATTTCAGGCGTAATATTGAGGAACGGGTAAGAAAAGCAACGATTGCTTTGTATTCCTGTAAAAGGGCCATTGGAAAGCGATGGGGTTTTGGCCCTCAAGTCGTTCATTGGATTTATACAGCAGTGGTGCGTCCAATTTTGCTGTATGGAATCATTGTCTGGTGGCCTGCTTAAGAAACAAAAGCGAACTGTGTCTTTATCACGAAGGTCCAGAGAATGGCGTCAATGTGCATCACTGGTGCTCTTCGTACTACACCTACGGCTGCATTGGAAATCCTCCTTCACCTGATACCCTTGGACATTGGGTAGGCAGTATGCAGCTGCGTCGGCAATTCGACTTAATAGCACGCTGCAATGGAGGAGCAGCGATTGTGGCCATAGCGCGATCTTGAAAAAGATAACAATACCACAAAATGTGGATTGTGCTCCCTCTTTGAGCCTCTTTGAGCGCCACTTTACCACTATGATACCATCCAGGGAGTCTTGGATGGGGGATACTCCGGGTAGTGGAGCTACCATAAATTTTTACACAGATGGATCGAGGCTGCACGAACAAGTGGGCTTTGGAGTCTATTCGGAAGAGCTTGGGTTGAGCCTGGCTCGCAGATTACCAGATCATTGCAGTGTTTACCAGGCAGAGATGCTGGCAATAAAGGAAGTGGCTGACTGGTTGAGCTGCAATGTCTTGTCTACAACCGCAGTCAACATCTATACTGACAGTCAAGCCGCGGTCAAGTCCCTGGATTCAATGTTTCTAAAAACAAGATCTGCCCTTAACTGCCGCACGTCTTTAAATGAGATGGCCAAGCAGTTTAACATACGACTCATTTGGGTCCCAGGGCACAGAGACATTCCAGGGAATTGCAAAGCCGATGAGCTTGCAAGACTAGGAACTACCTTACAGGTTCCAACAGAATTGGAATGTGTTGGTATGCCTCTAGAAACTTGCAAGCAAAACCTATGGCTTTGTTCTGCGACGGAGACTAATCAAAGATGGGCAAATGGATGGACGTGTGAGACAACACGACTGATTTGGCCTTCTCTTAATCAGGGGCGCACAAGTGAGCTGATATCGCTTCCAAGAGGAGAGATTTCGACGGTGGTTTCAATAATTACCGGACACTGTCTTATAGGGAAGCACGCAGAGCGGTTAAATGTGCCGTCGAATGACTTTTGCCGAAGTTGCATGGATGAAGAGGAGTTGGAAACTATCGAACACTTTATTTGCCATTGCCCGGCACTTTCTGGTAAGCGACTTGCTTCACTGGGATCTAGGGAGCTGTACGATCTTTCTGATTTGTCGGATGTCAAAATTCAACATCTAAGGAGTTTCATAAGAAGCTCAAACTGGTTTAACGACAGGGACTACTAGGGAAACCTATTACGATCCCGTGGTATCACAATGGACCTCAGAGTCTACGTGTGTTGACGTAAAACGTCAGCAGCCACTTACAACCTAACCTAACCTAACCTAACCTTATAGTTTTTTGTTTATGTAAATGAAAGTTAGTTAAAATCATCTCAATGAAATTTTCTATGTCTTGAAGACAAATATTTTTGGTACAAGTATAGAAAAATTTCTATAGATAAATTTATGATCGAAAATTTTCTATAGAAAAATTTATTATCGAAAATTTTCTATCGAAAAATTTAGGTTAGGTTAGGTTGGATGGGCGTCCGCCGATTTGGCGAATTCACTCGGAGGCCATAAGGCCCATTGTGATTCCCCTAAAGTTGTCTCCCTACTCCCCTGATATACAAAATTCTACCTCTCAAACCACCACGATTCCCTAAGGTATTCTGCTAGAGACGTCAATGGGACACTGTTTAGGCAATCTAAGTCATCAAAAAATCGTTGCCCCAAATACTTAAGACGACGTTTCATCAGACCCGGACATTCACACAACAAGTGCCTCACTGACTCCTCCTCCTCCACCTCTCCACAACTTCTGCAAAAGTCCCTGTCAGAAATTCCCATACGAACGGCCATTTGGCCGATTATACAGTGTCCTGTCAGTACTCCTACTAATAGGCTAACCGTCCGTTTGCCAAAGGTAAGAAGACTTTCTGTCCTCTTAGGATTTGGCCCGCGATATCCTGCACGTGGTCAGCGATATCCACCTATCCCTCATCATATTCTCCGATATCCTATCAATTTCGTTCATCAACTCCACTATAGGAACCGAGATATCTGGTTCGACACGTTCCCCCACCGACTCGGAGCCACCTCTTGCACACTCATCAGCTAATTCTTTACCATCGACCCCACTATGTCCAGGGACCCAGATTAGCTTGACTGTGTGCTGACTGATTCGATGAAGGGATTGTGTACAATTACTAACAATTCTCGATTTTACAGTGTGTGACCCTTAGGCCTTCAGAGCTGCAAGACTGTCCACAAAAATGTTGATGGCGCAAGGACTTAGGTCCTTTGTCATAATCATCTGCGCGGCTTTGTCAATTGCAAAAACCTCGGCCTGGAAAACACTTAACTTGTCCGGGAGCCTTACTGAGGCCCTGATTTCGAGGCATTCAGAGTATACCCCCGAACCCGTACCCGTCTCCATCTTCGATCCGTCCGTGAAAATTGAGATCGCATTCCCCGTTATTACAGAGTTTGCCGCCCAGTCTTCCCTAGTTGGTATTTTGACTTCGAAGTTCCTATTAAAGTTCGTCTGCGGTGAGATATAGTCGGTTTTCCGTTCTAATTCCGACCCGCCCACCGTACTTAATATGGTCGAGTGTCCCCAAGAGCGTTGCTTAAGCATTAGTGACTTTCTTAACCTAAGAGCCAATTTTTCTGCTGTGCTCTTGATATAGATATCTACGGGCTGAATGTTTAGTATCACTTCCAAACCGGCCTGGGGTGCTGATCTAATAGCACCAGTGATACCCACGCACGCCAGTCGCTGTAAATTTAGTATCGAAAATTTTTTATAGAAAAATTTACTATCGAAAATTTTTTATAGAAAAATTTACTATCGAACATTTTTTATTGAAAAATTTACTATCGAAAATTTTCTATTGAAAAATTTATTATCGAAAATTTTTTATAAAAAAATGTATTATCGAAAATTTTCTATAGAAAAATATATTATCATAAATTTTCTATAGAAAAATTTATTATCGAAAATTTTCTATTGAAAAATTTAGTATCGAAAATTTTCTATAGAAAAATTTAGTATCGAAAATTTTCTATAGAAAAATGTGTTATCGAAAACTTTCTATAGAAAAATGTATTATCGAAAATTTTGTATAGAAAAATTTATTATCGAAAATTTTAATAGAAAAATTTAGTATCGAAAATTTTGTATAGAAAAATTTTGTATCAAAAATTTTCTATAGAAAATTTAATATTATTACATTTTGGACAATAAATTTTTCTATCGAAAATTTTCGATACTACTTTTTCTATACAAAATGTTTGACAATAAATTCATCTACAGAAATTTTTCTATATATCTTTCTATAGAAAAATTTCAATAACAAATTTTTCTACAGAAAATTTTCGGTAATAAATTTTTTTAAAGAACATTTTTGATAATAAGTTTTTCTATATAAAATGTTCGCTTCTATAGAAAATTTTTGTTGGTAAATTTTTCTATAGAAAATATTTTATAATTAATTTTCGAAAAAATAATTTTTCTGTACAACATTTTCAATAAAGTAATTATATACAAAATTTTTGATAATAAATTTTTTTATAGAAAATTTCCGACACTAAATTTTTCTATACACCCAAAAAAAAAAACGTGGGTATTCAATACTAAAAATTTTACTAATGAACTAATTTTTTAGTCCAAAATGTTCTAGTGCAGGCGTTGGTAATCAATACTAAAATTTTTTACTAATATTATTCAAAACCAGTAAAAATTACTAATTTTAATACTTAGAAGATACTAAAAAACTACCGTACTACTGGTAATTAATAACTTATTAGTAGATTTTGGTACCAAATCACTTGTTAATATTTTTACTGCAGAATTATTTTGAGTGTATAAAATATCCGATAGTAAATTTTTCTATAAAAAATTTCCAATAGTAAATTTTTCTATAGAAAATATTCTATAATAAATTTTTCTATGCAAAATATTCTATACTAAATTTTTCTATGCAAAATATTCTATACTAAATCTTTCTATAGAAATATTTATTATTGATTTCGGTAATATTTTTTTTAAAAAACATTTTTGATAATAAATACTTTTAAAGAACATTTTTGATAATAAGTTTTTCTATATAAAATGTTCGATACTAATTTGTCTATAGAAAATTTTCGATAGTAAATTTTTCTATAGAAAATATTCTATAATTAATTTTTGAAAAAATAATTTTTCTGTACAACATTTTCAATAAAGTAATTATATACAAAATTTTTGATAATAAATTTTTTTATAGAAAATTTCCGACACTAAATTTTTCTATATAAAGTATCCGATAGTAAATTTTTCTATAAAAAATTTCCGATAGTAAAGTTTTCTATAGTAAATTTTTTGATAATAAATTTTTCTATAAAAAATGTTCTAATAAATTTTTATATAGAAAATTTCTGATGATAAATTTTTCTATACAAAATTTTTATCAAAAAAATTTCTATACAAAATTTTCGAAAAAAAAATCTATACAAAAACTTTCGATAATTTTTTCTTTAAAAAATTGTCGATAAAAAGATTTTTAATAGTAAATTTTAATAATTAACTTTCTATAGAAATTTTTTCACACCAAATTAAACAATATATCTAAGCATTTTGTTTATATCGCACGAACTTTTGGCCTTTTACAACCCCTACTATTTAAAACGCAAAAACCTTCGGGGGTTTTGGTCTACTAATAGCATACTTTAATTTTTTTGTCCCATTGAAGGTACACTCGGGTACCTCAAATTCGTTGCAGTGTGTTATTATCATAGCTATGATCAACCAATGCAAACAGGACGTTGGAGTACCACCCTTTATAATTGCGATAATCTGTTGTGTCCGCTTCATTGGGATGAATCTCAATATGACATCCATCTAGATGTATAAAAAAAATTGTTAACAAAATACATTAGCAAATAATATAAATTACTTACCAATAGCTCCCAAGCACTGAGGAAAGCCTGAGCTTTCAAACCCTTTAACACATTCTTCAATTTTGTTTTTAGTCAGGGGAAAGTTACATAAGTACTCTGGACTTAATACATCCCAAACCTTTGTACAAAATTCTAATAAAATTTCGCACACCGTGGATTTTCCAACTCTGAATAAATTAGCTATGCTTCTATATTCTGCCGATGACCTCAAAGCGTATACTGCGATTGCAACTCTTTTTTGTAGTGGTATAGCATCTCTAAATGTGGTGTCCTCCTTTTTCATGCATTCCAACTTGCTGCATAACATTTGGAATGTTTCCCGGCTCATTCTAAAATTTCCTTTGAATTTTCCGTCACTAAATAGAGTGCAATCTATTTCCCAAAAGGATTGCGTTCGATCCTTTAACAAAATAAACAATTTTTCGGTAATAATATTATCTAGATATATTTAAACTTACCATTTTCAACAATCTTTTTTCAATAATGGAATCTTGGTAAGCTATTATTAACAACATATGTTGCCTTCTATGCTCCAGGGAGAGAAGGATGACAGAAGATGTAAAAAAAATCGCGATATGCCCTTTTCAAAATTTACGATTCACTTGCTAAACTAATTTACACATAGAATTAAACAATAATTTTCTTTACTATTTTTTTTATAAAAAGTTATTAAATACTGAATAATTTATAATGATAATGGTTAAATAATAACTAAATATTTCATGTTGAATGATTATTTTAAATCGAGCAATTTGTCACAAAGTTTTTTATTTTAATAATACGTTTCATTCAATATCACTTAAAATGTGATACGATAGAGAATGTATTATTATTTTTTGCTATTAAATGAGTACATTCAATTACAATAACCATGCTTCAATGAATATTTATTATTAGTACATACATACTATATGAGGTATTTCACACAAAATTGGTTGGGAATTTTTCAAACTAGATAACAAAATATGAAAAAAATATATATTTTTCTTAATGATCTAATTAAATAATTATTTTAGAATAAAAATAGCAGATATGGTAGTAGCAGTAACTGTTTTGTAGTAGTAGTAATGTAATATCCGCGGATTCCAAATAAAATGCGTTTTTCTACGATAATTTAGCAAATTTGGAAAAAAAAAATTCTTTTGTATGGAACGAAGTGTAAAACGAAAGCTCTGAAACTTTAGAGCAGTGGTGCGCACACACATACTATAACATTTATGCTTGTGTGGGTAGTAGCAAGCGAAAAGTCAATAAATTTGCTCAAGCAACAGAATTTTATAGTGTACGTGTGTCGACAGCGCACAAGCAGCATTTTTTAGCGTATTCCCGCGGGAATAGGAATTACAAAAATGTCCATCACTGCTTTAGAGACATCAGGTATATGCAGATATTTTGTATTACAGAAATGTATAATATTCTAAATTTGCCATTTCACTTCGACGAAAGGGTGTTTAAGATTTCCGATTTCTCAAAAACTTTACAGAATTTATGTTTAAAGGCTCCGACACAATGTCGGAGTACTCTGCACAGAACACATTTTGTTCATAAATAGTATGAACACATGTCTTTGAAATCAATTCAAACTATTAAAAAAATCATATTATTTATGAATTTGTTCCTACTGTTTTCTTTCAAAAATAATTCAAACAACAATTATTTGAAAAAAAAAAAAATATAAAAGTCAAACAATTTTCTTTTGTTGTGGAATTAATTTATTAAGGAAAATCGCCGTTTTCCACCGTTAAATGGTATGTTAAACCTATTTATTCTATTTCATGTATACTTTTATTTATAAATCTTCTCAATTTCTTTCCAGAAACTCGTTCTTTTTTGGACATTTCAACAAATGATGTGAGTTATCTTGTTCAACAAAATCGCAACCAATTTCGCTAAATTTTTAAAATTGCTGCCATGAAATATTAATGGGGAGTATATAGCAGGTATGCTGAATTATGGTATTTATTTGCAATATTCTATTTCATGTAATTATGTGCGTATTAAATATAACCGTTGAAAATCAAAAAATTGTTGTTTTATTCAGAAATCCCTTCAAATGTAGGTGAAAAACAGCGGAATATTATCAAAATATTGTTATTTCAATGTTTCAGTGAAGAAATAAATCCAAATGTACCAAAATATCATCAATATTTTGTTAATTCTCAGTATGTACAAATTCATAAACTGTATGAACAAGTTCTGGGAAAAAAAAGTCATGTACAATTCATACAGTTTATGTAGAAAATCATTCCCAGTATGAACTTTTTTTTTCTGTGTGTACTACAGAGTACCATCTGTAAAAATAGAGACGACATCATAAGAAAAATGTGTAAGTGCGAAAGAGAAAGGAACAAAATTCACTCTCTGGCACAGAGTACTCTGTCATTGTGAATTCAGCTTAACACTTCGTATCGTACAATACAGAACACATTTTCCCATATTTGTTAAATAACACAGGTTGACAAAAAATTAATTTTTTCAATTTGCCTGAACTTTGACCACTGATTTATATGGACTTTGGTGTGCTGATTCCGAATCTGTTTTCCAATTTGTTCCATCAGCTCTCGTTCGCGAGCAAATCACTGGTAAAGAGTCAAAAACGTGCGTTTTTTACCAACTTTGCAAGGCTATAATTGCTAACACAAATTTTAGAGCCTCAGTTTTAAACACGAACTTAACTATATTGGATGCGAGGATTCCAAAACTGTTATTAACTTATTTCTGACAGCTTTAGTTTTCGAGTTATAACGCAAGAAAATTTCGAAAAATCGTTCTCATCATTCCATCCTAGCCACTTGTCTGATTGACTTTATATTTTGTCATGTTTTAATTTGTTTTCGAGAATTGTTCTTAGTAAGGTCAAAATTAGTTGACAAACCCTTTGCAAATGTCTGAGGTTGCTTAGTAAATGCTAATAAAAACATAAAAATTTTAATTATATGATTAAATAAAAATATGTTATTTGGTGGCTTCATAACTCGAAAACATAACCCTGCAGAAGAAAACTAATAGCATTTTTGAAATCTGCGTGCCCTATTTAGTCTAAATCGTGTCCTCAAACTCTTGGCATAGTGATAAAAGTGCTTAGATTTAAAAAGGGCATGAATTAAAAGTTTTTAAATTTTATTTTAGCGATATCTCAAAAACTAAAGATGACAAAAAAAGGAAGAGCATTTTTGGAATCAGCATAGTCAACATACCTTAAATTGTCATACACTTTTTTGATGCCAGACCAGTGTTGGTAAATATGGACTCACAAATAAGTATGCCGAAAATAGCCTATTTTCAAAGTTTCCGTAGGCTATATCTCGAAAACTAGAGCTGATCCAAAAAAAACGGTAGCCAGATTTGAAATCAGCGTACCCCAATTACCCATAATTAACTATCAGAACCCGGACAAAAAAAAGTGTTTCCCTGTGTTATTTTAGAAAAACGTATTTTCTTTAGAATCTGCGAAAATTATATCACTACCCAAGACAAAACAAGTGAAAGTGTTAAATTCGGTAGTGCCGAATCTTTTATACCCTCCAAAATGGTCAAAAAATTAAAAAAAAATTCAGGAGCGTTTTTTTTTTTGGGGGGGGTCAGTGGGGACTTTGAATGCACCTTCCCATCGCGATAAATATACCAAATGTTTCATTTATTTAACAAAAATACAAAAAAACATGTAAAAAATTGAATTTTTTCAGATGTTAATTCAGTTCTTCAAGGGGAAACTTTTTTCCCCCTGGCCCGATTTTGCCCATTCACGAACTTAGCCTGCCTATGAACATGAGACATATTTGTGCCTTCAGTAGTCTAGCTGTTTTATTTTGGACAGCATTGTGTTATCTACAGACAGACGGACGGACATTCACAGAATGTCTTAGAATCGATCATAGATCAATAATATATATACTTTATGGGGTCCCCGACCGATATTTCGATGCGTTACAAACGGAATGACAAAGTGAGTATACCCCCATACTGTGGTTGGAGGGTATAAAAAGCTAGAGTACCACATCTATTATTTTTTTTGTCGGTAATATGTATTTTAATAAGATCATAAAGTAAAATAATTTTTTTTGCCCAAAAATTTTGGCCTTAAAAACTTTGCAATGCACACAGGGCCAGCATGATCGAATACCGGCCAAAAGTCTTTATCGTTGTTGGATCCGTCTAAAAATGTGCTTCTAGAGGAATTCGAGGTCGCTGATTTCAAAATTTAGCTAAAAACCAAAAAAATCAAAATGGCGGATCCAATATGGCGGATAATTTTTTTTTTTTAAATTGTCCGATTGAACTCAAATTTTGTTTTATGCGGGTCTTGGAGTCACTGAATAAGAATTGTTACTCCGAATTTTGAAAAACAAAATGGCGGACTAAATATGCTTCTTAAAGTTTAAAGAATGATCCAACTGCGGCCAAAACTCTTTATCGTTGTTGGATCCGGCTGAAAATGTGCTTCTAGAGTATTTCGGGGTCGCTGATTTCAAAATTTATCTAAAAACGAAAAAAATCAAAATGGTGCATCCAATATGGCGGACAAATTTTTTTAATAATTGTCCGACTTAACTCAAATTTTGTTTTAAGGGGGTCTTGGAGTTACTGAATCTGAACTACTGGCGTGAGTTTTGAAAAACAAAATGGCGGACTAAATATGCTTAGTAAAGTTTGTTACAAGTAATTCAAAAACAGTTATATTCCTTTTCTTTGTTGAAGCTAGCTCAAAGTGTGGCCTAGTAAATTTCCGTGTCTGTTATCTTAAAACCGAACTGATAAAATTCAGTATGGCGGAAACAATATGGCGGCTAGATTTTTTAACTTTGTCTGATCTAACTAAAAATTAGTTTTTAGAGTATTAAGAGTGTCTGGAGTTAAATCTACGCACATAATTTTTATATATATAATAATATAATATATATAATATATAATAATAATTTGATCCAATGATCAGTTTTATTTATTTTTCCAATTTTTATTTACAACTCATTTTAAATAATTTTAACCTAACCGAGAACTGGTAACAATGACCGTCGTCTCGTTGTAGCGAACTCGACCAAGGGTTTTGGTGGGAATCGAACCCACGACCCCCTGTTTCATAGGCTAGCACGCTACCAACTAGACTACAAGGGCCCCCTAAATAATTTTTATATATATATTTTTTTTTATTTTTGATATAAATATGGAAATGGTGTAAATGACTTACTTAGTTTCAGAAAAGCTTTTGGAAATGGTGACGACAAATTATTCACGTTTTTTTCTTCATTTTGGAAATTCAATAAAAAATCTTTGAATTTAATTGGAAATGGTGTAACTGATATTTTCCATAATTCTACAAAAAACTAGAAATGTATATATTTTGTTTTCCTACACTTAAGGCACTCTCTGACGATAAAAAAAACTATTCAAGCCGTAAAACATTATTTTGGGTTAAATTATTTTTTTTTTTAAACAAATCTCGGACCACTGCATATATAGCTGTAGTTTTGCCATTTATCATTTCGAGCAAGATTGGGCAACTTTTTTCGAAAGATATGGATCCGTTCTATATCAAAAAAAATATAGACCGATTGTATCGAACTGAGGATCGCTGAGGATTTTTTCGGCGCGAGGTAAATAGCTAAAAAATTATAACTTTTTTCAAAAAAAATGCGAATTGCTGCCAGGCAAATAAGTTATATTTGTCTATGTTATTTTCGTTACAAAGGCTTATATATAAGGTTGAACCACGCAAACAAAAAGTTAAACATTAGCAATAGAAGTTTGGAAAAGAAATTAAAAAAGTTTCTCAACTTTTAAACATTTTTTACCAACATTTTTAACTTTGAAGACCTGTCAAAGAAAAGGGTGTAATTGGATCATAAAGATAAGTTCAGAAATCCTGCTTCTATATATGCCCAACAAACTGGTAAACATTTTTTTGAGAATTTACAAATAGGGACTTTTGGCCGGAAATTAATCTGTGCAATGGTCTGGGGCATGCATGCGAAACATGATTATGTTTTATTCGATTAGAATTTTTTTAAGCTTTTTGGAAAGGTACACTCAAAATAATCACTCTGTTAAACTACAGAGATACTCTGCTGAGCCAACAGCAAATACAATAGATTTCCAACCAGCAAGAAACGAGACAAAGAGAGATTAAGGAATGTTGTTGTTTCTAAGGATCGTAATAATGTTTGTGTAAAATAAAAATCTTCTGTTGACGTCACACACTTAACATCTGTAATGAAATACGAACCAACTTCTGCTGTTAGTTTGTCAAGCAGAGCGATAGCCCAGATGGTAGAGTGCTTGCTTTGCAAACTGATGGAAAATTTCAAGAACGTGGGTTCTATTCCAATCAGAGTTAAGTCTGTTAATGAAAAAACATGTAGAAAAATCAGTCTTACAAAAATCAAACAATTTAAATCTAATGTAATTTTCTCCACTGACCATTCTTACCCACTGACCATACCATGGTCTGGAATAAATCCGCATTAAAAATAATCTTTAGAAATACAAGGTTTTCTTCTTCAATCACAAACCCTTAATAAGATTTTTTGTTATTTTACGAAGAAAATTATGATTTCGATAAAAAAACTGTAAGTTTGCAGAATCATCTGTAAAATGTTTATAAAAGCGACCAGAATTTTACAAAAAAAACTGTAAATTTACAAAGTTTTAGTTAAATGCGTTTTATGAGTGCAAAATTTTACAAAAAAAAACTTTAAATTTACAAAGTTTTACCCCCAGTTTCTGTAACACGAACGTCATTCGTCTTCGACGAGTTCCCATGTATTTTGTTATTGTAACAAAAACAAAATAGATGCAAATTCGTTGCAGATTTTCTGTTTCAAAAACATTAACATGTAAGCGGTAGATGTTAACTGAAGTTTTTATAAATTAAAAATGACGATGTAAGCAAGGACTTTTTAAATGAGAAAAATTGTTTTTTCTATTAGTACTTTCATAAACTTACAGCTTATTTCGTGTGTTGGATATCAGTTAGCAATCCATTTAAGACAAAGTTTACTATAATACACCAAATTATTATCAAACGAGTATTTTTGTTAAAAGTCCTGTGTAAGTAATTTATCAAGCATTAATTTAAGCTTAATGGCGTCCAGATTGAGTATATATTAAACGTGCTACGAGGGTCGAAATGGAAATTATTGAAAGACGTTTTTTTTAGAAAATTTCTTAAAAATACTTTTAGGTAGATTTTTCCCAAGCTCAAACGTTAAAAATTTAAAAAGTAGTCCAATAGTATACTATATTCATTTATCAATTAATTTTTTCAATGACCCCAACAAAAATCAAAATTTTTAAAATGCAGTCGAAGAAATCCGAATTTTTTGACCTCCAATTCCAAAAATTGGTGGTCAAAAATATGGAAGTCAATAAATTCGGATTTCTTCTACTGTGTTTTAAAAATGTTGGTTTATTTCTCAGAAATAATTAATATGGACTCAACCGATATAAATAAAAACTTCAGTTATAAAATATAAAGTTCAACAATAGCCCTGCTTTTTGCAGACCGGATTAAGATTAGGGTTAACTTTATTTAGTTAAAAAACAATTCATATTCTTAATAATAATCCAAACAATTGGAATCTTCGAATTACAAATGGAATCTTCGAATTACAAATAGAATCTTCGAATTACAAGTATAATCTACGAATTACAAATGGAATCTTCGAATTACAAATGGAATCTTCGAATTACAAGTAGAATCTTCGAATTACAATTGATCTTTTACGAATTACATCTGTAAATGGTGTAGATGAGGTCGGCGTAAAGAAATTTTTGCTTATGCATTGCATAAAAATTTAAGTCAAATATATATTTGACATCTTAAAATTTGTCAAACTATCTACTTAATTGCGATGTTAAAATTTTAACCCTTCAATATGTTATTTTTTTTTTTTAATTTACAATAGAAATTGATGTGTCATGCCAAGAAACAATTTTAGTTTAAATGTCATTTTATAATAATCACAATCGACATGAACTCATTATAAAATATCAGCCAACAGTCAAGTGACGATCCTATAGCTCTGTGTGTGGCATGAAGTGGATAGGAATACATCTAGATACATGCACACATACATTCAATTTATTGAAAATTTTATAGAGCAATTGAAATTACAATTTAATTTGTGCAACATTAATGGAAAAATATAATACAGAAAATAATGTTATAATGATGAAAAAGAAAATGGTTGTTCACATATGTCGTAAATCGGTGTGCGACTTAAAATTACGGCTCAACAAATTAGTTGTTTGACCTTGTCGGTCCATATATATGGTGAAGAAGGACCTTGTTAATTTGTATGCGTTGTAGTCCTAGGTAGGTATTTTAAAGACATATCACACGTTAATTATGCTATGTTTGAAATGGCTGATAACGCTTTTCGTTTGTGGTTTCGAGTTTGTGGCACATACACTCTGAGGTTAAGGAGTTACTAGGGAGATTGGGACGTTTTTTGTGGTTTGCAACAGCAGTTTTTTCTGAATCTACATACACTAAGTAAATATAAACAGAAAAAAATAAGCGTTGTCCAAAATGTAAAATGGTATGAATAAATACGGTTTATTCCTAGAATTCAACTAAATTTATATTTCATTTTTACCTTAAGCTTACTTATGTTTTTACTAGCTTACCATCCCGGTACTTCGTTACCGGTTGTATTGAATACCGGATAATATAAAGATCAGGATTGCTCTATCGATTTAAAAAAATCCCCTACGTAGTTTTTGTTTTATTTACTTGTGGACGTTTAAGTCTTTCATAAAATAATATTTTAATAAATAATTTAAACAATAAAATTTGAATAACTTCGCTGGTACGTCATCATGCTCGTTTCGGTGAAAAAATATATTGACAATTTTCGAGCCCTTATATCGGGTTTTAAGATTTTGAGTGAATAAATATTTCAGTGAAAAAAAAAAATTGGAATAAAAATAAGTTTGAGTGGAAAAACATATAGAGAGAACAAATATAGAGTCAAAAAAGTTAAATACGTAAAATTTAAGTAAAAAGTAACATTCCATATTGTTCCCAGCTCTATTCCACTTCGTTCCCCGTTCTATTCCATTTCACTTCCAAGTCCATCTCCTTTCGTTCCATGTAAGTTTCATTCCTCTCCGTATAATATGCGTTAAAAAAATAAAAAGTTCTATTATCTTTATATTGTAAATATGAAAAGTACCATTTTACACCACTGTTACCAGGTACCCCTTTTTACCCTAAAATTTTAAAATATGTCCTTGTCTTGGGTGTTATTTCTGCGGCTTTTAGTTCAATAGTTAGATATCTCAAAATAACCATTTGCCCCCATTTCCCCGTAAAAATCTATTTTCCAAAATTTTTTTTTGTTCTAGGTGATCCTTTATTTAAAATATCAAGTTTCTGAATCATTATTTCAAGAAATATAAGAATAACCAAATTTGCACTTTTTATCCCCTTTACGATCGGTCGCGACCCTTAGAAACAGAATTTCCAAAAATAACTTTTTAAAGCATTCAAAATTTCAGTGCCTAGGATAATTACTTCATGAAATATAAAAAGTATCAAAAAACACTTTTTTACAGCTCTAGAAACAGAATTTTTTGAAAATACTTTAGCAGAATGTTTTTTGCACCGAAGTCCCCTACATTCCAAAATTCAAGCTTCAACGGTCATTATTATAGGAACAAAAAAAGTACCAAAAGTACACTTTCTTACCACCGTTAGAAACGAAATTTCAAAAAAGTATCTCTTCCTACATTCTTTTTTATAAAAGGTACTTTTTTATAAAAGGTACTTTTTATAAAAGGTACTTTTTTAAAAGGTACTTTTTATAAAAGGTACTTATTACAAAAGGTACTTTTTATAAAAGGTACTTTTTATAAAAGGTACTATAAAAAGTACTTTTTATAAAAGGTACTTTTTATAAAAGGTACTTTTTATAAAAGGTACTTTTTATAAAAGGTACTTTTTATAAAAGGTACTTTTTATAAAAGGTACTTTTTATAAAAGGTACTTTTTATAAAAGGTACTTTTTATAAAAGGTACTTTTTATAAAAGGTACTTTTTATAAAAGGTACTTTTTATAAAAGGTACTTTTTATAAAAGGTACTTTTTATAAAAGGTATTTTTTATAAAAGGTACTTTTTATAAAAGGTACTTTTTATAAAAGGTACTTTTTATAAAAGGTACTTTTTATAAAAGGTACTTTTTATAAAAGGTACTTTTTATAAAAGGTACTTTTTATAAAAGGTACTTTTTATAAAAGGTACTTTTTATAAAAGGTACTTTTTATAAAAGGTACTTTTTTACCCTTTTTACCCCCGTAGAATCAACATTGGCAAAACCCAGCCTTATTGAATCATTTTTCCGGAAGGTGAACCTACATTACAAATTTCAAGTTTCTAGTACCATTATTTAAGTAAATGTAAAAGGTACCAAAAGTACAGTTTTTTACCCTTTTTCCCCCCTTAGAATCATCATTGGCAAAAATCCGGCCTAAATGGATCTTTATTCCGAGAGGTGAACATACAGTCCAATTTTCAAGTCTCTATGACTATTATTTCAGGAGATATACAGGAGATATATAAAAAGTACTCTTTTTTACCCATTTTACCCCCGTAGAATCAACATTGAAAAAAACCCAGCCTAAGTGAATCTTTTTTCCGGGAGGTGAACCTACATTGCAAATTTCAAGTTTCTAGTACCATTATTTAAAGAAATGTAAAAAGTACCAAAAAAACTGTTTTTTACCCTTTTGACCCCCTTAAAATCATCATTGGAAAAAATCCAGCCTTTGTGGATCTATATTCCGGGAGGTTTGCATACAGTCCAAATTTCAAGTCGCTATGACCATTATTTTAGGAGATGAAAAAGTACCTAAAGTACTGTTTTTTACCCTTTTTACCCCCTTAGAATCAACATTGGCAAAAGTCCAGCCTTACAGGATCTACATTCCGGGAGGTGAACATACAGTCCAAATTTCAAGTCTCTATGACCATTATTTCATGAGATATAAAAAGTACCAATAGTACAGTTTTTACCCTTTTTGCCCCCTTAGAACCAACATTGTCAAAAGTCCAGCCTTACAGGATCTGCATTCCGGGAGGTGAACATACAGTACAAATTTCAAGTCTCTATGACCATTATTTCAGGAGATATAAAAAGTACCAAAAGTACAGTTTTTTACCCTTTTTACCCCCTTAGAATCAACATTGGCAAAAATCCAGCCTTAGTGGATCTATATTCCGGGAGGTGAACCAACAGTCCAAATTTCAAGTCTCTAGCTTCAGCGGTTTGGGCTGGGCGATGATGAGTCAGTCAGTCAGTCAGTCAGTCAGTCACGTTACTCTTTTATATATATAGATTATTCTTAATTGGACACACCCCTTCCCTTTTCAAGCAAGTTTAGGTATTGTTCAAATTGTGACAAAATCGGGTAATGGAACTTCATTCCTATCAGGAAAATAAGGAGGAAAAAAGGGCAATCTGCGGAAAATCGGATAGGTTCTCTGAAAATTTTGAAAAGTTTTGGCAATCTAAATGAGGAAAAAAAAGTCCCAAGAAATCACCCGTGTCCTTGCTGAGATATTGAGGTCAAAGGTCACAAAAACCGGGTTTTTTACAGTTTTTTTGCTAATATCTCGCTCGATATACGTCGTACGCTTTAAGAGTCTATTACAAAACTTGTATAATATAAAATTATCTACAATATGTTTCTTAATATTTTTTTCGTATCTCTCACCGTTTCTGAGATATTTAGGCCAAAATTCACAAAAACCAGATTTTTTATAGTTTTTTTGTTAATATCTCTCTTGATATGAGTGATACGCTTTAAAAGTCTATTAAAGAATTTATAGAATATAAAATTATGTACAAATTTCTCTTTGTAATTTTTTTCGTATCCCTCACCGTTTTTGAGATATGGGCGAATTCATCTCTAATTTATGAATATAATATGGACACGAAATAACGACACCAAACATGAAAACTGAAGAGCGCATATCTTTAAAACAAAATCGTGCATTACTAAAAAATAAATGTTGTTTTTATTTTTAGTACCAAAAGGTACATAAAAATAAAATGTATTTATTCGGCCTTTATATATTCGATTAGAGTTTTATTCTAGTTCGAGGCCCAAAAATATTTCTATTTATGATATTGTCATAATAGAGTATTTTTAATTTATTGCTTTAAAAAAGTCACTCATCTCATAGTATGTCTGTACTGATCAGTTTCATCCCCACTAAGGAATCTTCAGCAGACTTTAGAGGTCCGAAATCTGTTTTCCAACAAAAATAACTCTTTTAAAGCAAAAATTGTTTATACTAAATCACCATCGGTAATTATTAATAAATGTGTTGCTGTTATTTTACAATAACAACAGTACCTAACCAAACAATAGTGTTGGTAGGATAAGTCGTACTAAACTTTGCCGATGGTGATTTAGTATAAACAATTTTTGCTTTAAAAGAGTTATTTTTGTTGGAAAACAGATTTCGGACCTTCATAATAGTATTTCTCGTATAACTTGTGAAATATATCAAATATTATGTCTGGTTTGATGTTTGATTGACCAACGATGATTCTCTAAAGTCTGCTGAAGATTCCTTAGTGGGGATGAAACTGATCAGTACAGACATACTATGAGATGAGTAACTTTTTTAAAGCAATAAATTAAAAATACTCTATTATGACAATATCATAAATAGAAATATTTTTGGGCCTCGAACTAGAATAAAACTCTAATCGACTAAAAAATAAAAATAGATAATTAATCTAGCTTTTATTTGAGTCTGATCTAGAGCAGATTGTGTAATTAATGAAAATGCTACGAAGGTCGAATTGTAAAATTAAGTTATTTTAAAATATTTTTTAGATACAGGTCTCTCAATATGTATTGCTATTTTTTTTCCAAGTTCACAGGGTAGTGTTTTTAGTAATAATTCGTTTTGTGTTGTTATGGCCCCTTTTTTAGACCTTTTAATTTATTACCTTTAACTTATTTGTCAAGACAGGAAGTATTTTATTGAATCATTTTGATATAACTTACAAGGGAAGTATCTCAACCCTTATGAACCGATTTGCCTGAAACTTAAAATATATATTAAAGAGACGATTTTAAGGTTGGGGTGTCTCGGCTTATCGGCCATATCGGTGTTTAAAAATTTCGTTGTCCCCTTATGAAACCATGTGGACCTTCGGGAAAATTTTGATAACTTCCGAACTAACAGGAATATCATCTAGCGCAAAAATACGGGTCGACTTAAATTTAATAAAGATTATTTCTTATCCATATGAATATCGTAGGTCTATGTCTTCACATAAGTACCCCCCAAAATTTACACATTTTCCTGAAAAAAATATTTAAAGAAGCCGAATTATAACAAGTTTATGACACTATTGGATAGGGATTAAAAAAACCTTTCTTCTCATATGAAAACATCATATAGTTTCTTAAAAAGAAATGGCGGAAAAATCCAAAAAACGATTTTTTCGCCATTTTTTGACCCATGTTTTGAACCCCTAAATCCCCGATATGGCCGATAAGCCGAGACACCCCAACCTTAGAATTGTCTTTTTTATATATATATTACGTTTCAAGCAAATCGGTTCATAAGGGTTGAGATACTTCCCTTGTTAGTGTAGAGTAATTAAAAAAGCAACAAAAAATATTTCCTGTGTTAAAAAAAAAAGTTGGAGGTCATAAATTAAATGGCCTGAGAAACGTGTGCCTCTTACAAAACAATCCTGGTCTGAAACTTTTTGTTGATCGGCAAGTTATATTATACCTGAAGATAAACAAAAAGATTATTACTAAAAATACAACATTTTGAACTTAGAAAAAATCGAGCTTTTTTTGGACAACATATTGGGAAACCTGTATCAAAAAATATTTTTATATAATTTTATTTTCCACCTTGACACTCGTAGCACACACTTAAAATAAAACCAATGTCAAAGCTGCAGAAGAATCTGGCCATTTTGGGCTAAATGAAAAAATCTGTCGAGACAGCAGACAAAACTGCAGATTTCAGATGATAATTTATTTTAAGAAAAGCAGTGAAGCTTTTTTTTAAGTATCAATTTTTAAGTTTATGCTGTTTTCAATAAATTTTTTTAATTAAATCTTTGAAAAAAAAAAACTTTTTTTAAACATAGTTGCTAAATATTTCTGTAAAATTAAAAAAATAATCTGCTGATTTCTGCTATTTTCTAGTAAAAATATTTATTTCAGCAGAAAAATCTGCTTAAAGTTTAGATTTTTTGGCAGAGTTTTTTTCCTGAGTGTATTTATAAATTACACAATCTGCTCTAGATACTCAAATAAAAGCTAGAGCCCTTTTTATTTTTTAGTAATACACGATTTCGTTGTAAAGATATGCCCTTTTTAGTTTTTATGTTTGGTGTCATTATTTCGCGTCCCTTTTATAATCATTAATTAAAGATAAATTCGCCCATATCTCAAAAACGGTGAGGGATACGAAAAAAAATATAAGAAAAATTTGTACATAATTTTATATTCTATTAGTTCTCTATTAGACTTTTAAAGCGTATCACTCATATCAAGCGAGATATTAGCAAAAAACTAGAGTTGTCAAATATTCGTCAATTTCAAAAACCGATTTTCAAATACTTCGAAAAACCGCCTTTTAAAAAAATCGGTTTTTCGGTTTTGTAACTAAAAACCGGTTTCGAAAATTCGGTTTTTGTTTTTTAATTATTAATTTGATATAAAAGTAAAACAAAACAATAAAAAAGGAAAGCAAAACAAGCTATTTGTACATTTTTCAGAATAGAGATTGGCCCATGAGCAGTTTAGTGCGTGATTCACGCGTGAGTGTGACTGCAATTTAAGTAACTCACGTGATTGTAAGTGGGTGTTAGAGGAAAAAAATTGCGTGAGTGAGTGTGTGTGAGCAAGATTTTTGCGTGAGTGAGTATGCATGAGACGATTTTTTTGCGTGAGTTTGCGTGTTTTATTTGTTCTTCATATTTCCTTTCGTCCCAAAAAAAGCAAACAAATTTAAAAATCCCGAAAAAGACAAAAAAATTGTAGAATTTGGCTAAAATTTAAATTTTGCTAAAAACTTTCTTACATTTTTGAAATTTTTATTTTTAAGTTTTTTTTTGTATAAAAAGTTTCGTGAGTGTGAGTGAACGTGAGTGTGAATGAACGTGAGTGTGAATTGTCATAAATTTACTCACGTGATTGTGAGTAGAAAAAATATGCTCGTAAGTAAGGCAAAAAAAAGATACATTTCAAATGATTTGGGGACATCCGATTTCTCAACTTAGAGATGTTTACTAAAAAATTTCATTGAATGCAAAATAACGAAAAGAAGTAAAAAAGTTAAATTCGGCCTTGCCGAATGTAGTGACACCCTCCACAATTTCAAAAAGATTATTGCAAAAAACTTTATTTAAAAGGAAATTACTTTTGGAAAAAAAAAAAAAAATTTTGAAAAAAAATTTCCGCGAAAAAAAATTTTGGTAAAAAAAAATCCGCGATTTTTTTGTCAAAAAATATGTTAGTACTTGTTTAAATATCATTTGGTGTTCAATTATGTTCACATATGTCAACCAGAAGCCGAATTAAAGCATTTTGGTTTTTTAGGTTATGTTGAATGTACTGAAATTTTTGAGGTGTGCTTACATTTTCGTTCATAACTTTTGAACCGCTGAACCGATATCGCTCAAATGCAATACCAAACTTCTCGGGAGAACTTCCAATAAATATGTTAAGTTTCAGTCATCTCTGTGCAATATTTTGTCCGCGACAGCATTTTCCACAGACAGACAGACAGACGGACATCGCTAGAATGTCTTAAAATCGATCGGGAATCATGAATATGTATACTAAGGGTGTTCTTATTTTTTTATTTCGGATTTTTGTGTTGCACTGGGCAGAATTTTGTTCCTTTGTACTAAAAACTTAATAATAAAAAATTTGGAGTTAATCCGATATCTTTAAGTGGACGCGGAAACGACCTGAAGTTTGAAAAACGAATTACAAGGGAAAAAAATGACTTTTTACTCATTTTCTCAATTTTTTCGACATTTTAAGTTAACTTTGAATTCAAATGGTTACAGAATTGTGATGTGGAGTACATTACCTTTGTAATAAGGCAATAAAAACTAAAATCGGTTAAAAATCAGCCAAGTTATTACAACTGCCCCAGGCAACTAGCGTGTGGCAGACCACTTGATCAAAGATTTCGAGTTCCATTTTTGAAATTGATTGAAATTATCTACTATAGCAACATTTTTTTATTCTTTAAATCCCAATGTACTGAGCTGATAAGCATTTTTCATATTGTGTTATGCTAACTTATTTTAAATAAATGGTAAAAAGGTCTTAATTTTTCAACCCTGTTTTCAAATCTCCAATTTCAAATTTTTATTTTTTTTGGCAAATAAAATTTATAAAATTGACCATTGGACTATAGGATTTTGTTAAGCACATATAAGGGAATAAAAACTACAAAAATTGTAGACATTCCTTCTTTCATTCGGCTAGTTCAGCGATTTTATTTCGGCGGATTTCGAGATAATAGTGTTTTTGGTAACTTTTTTAGCTTTTAGTTAATTTTTTTATTATTTTTTAACAAACCTCATATGTTTTCTACCGAATTATTGCAGTATAATATAGAATACTTCAATTCCTTTAATAAGAGCGAAATTGAGACATGAAAAATTGACCCAATTAAAGGTCAAAGGTCAAATTTTAGAAGAATTTGAATTTTTAAAGATTAACAGATTTTTCGAGCGGATATTAATGAAACTGATTGATGTTATTTTGATATGTCTAAAAATTAATAGTTTATTATTAAAATTCAGAACATTAACCCTTAAGTACTGTTGGGGTCTATATGACCCTATGAAATAATATACTTATATTTTCTCCATTAAATAAAAAAACTATAGACCCCAATAGCACTTAAGGGTTAATTTTCTGAATTTTAATAATAAACCATTTACGTTTAATCATATTAAAACAACGTCAAGGAATTTCATTTATATCCGCTCAAAAAAATTGTTAATCTTTAAAAATTTAAATTCTTCTAAAATTTGACCTTTGACCTTAAATTGGGTAAATTTTTCATGTCTCAATTCCGCTCTTATTAAAGGAATTGAAGTATTCTATATTATGCTGCAATAATTCGGTAGAAAACATATGAGGTTTGTTAAAAAGTAATAAAAAAAATTAACTAAAAGCTAAAAAAGTTACCAAAATCACTATTATCTCGAAATCCGACGAAATAAAATCGCTAAACTAGCCGAATGAAAAAAGGTATGTCTACAATTTTTGTAGTTTTTATTCCCTTATATGTGCTTAACAAAATCCTATAGTCCAATGGTCAATTTTTTAAATTTTATTTGCCAAAAAAAAATAAAAATTTGAAATTGGAGATTTGAAAACAGGGTTGAAAAATTAAGACCTTTTTACCATTTATTTAAAACAAGTTAGCATAACACAATATGAAAAATGCTTATCACCTTAGTACATTGGGACCTAAAGAATAAAAAAATGTTGCTATAGTAGATAATTTCAATCAATTTCAAAAATGGAACTCGATATCTTTGATCAAGTGGTCTGCCACACGCTAGTTGCCTGGGGCAGTTGTAATAACTTGGCTGATTTTTAACCGATATTAGTTTTTATTACCTTATTACAAAGGTAATGTACTCCACATAACAATTCTGTAACCATTTGAATTCAAAGTTAACTTAAAATGTCGAAAAAATTGAGAAAGTGAGTAAAAAGTAATTTTTTCCCCTTGTAATTCGTTTTTAAAACTTCAGGTCGTTTCCGCGTCCACTTAAAGTTATCGGATTAACTCCAAATTTTATTTTTTTAAGTTTTTAGTATAAAGGAACAATAATTTGCCCAGTGCCAAGCAATTAAAACATTTAAAATTTTTCCCTTACTGTTAAGAACACCCTTAATGTATACATTATGGGGTCCCAGATCGATATTTCGATGAGTTACAAACGGAATGACAAACTTATATATACCCTCTTTCACTAAGTGGCCCTTTCACTTGGGGCCACATGGCCCCAATGAGGGGCCATGTGGCCCCTCCCCACCGCCCCCATTTTTTGGCTCGTGCTTTCTTTTTCAACCTAAAAAAAATAGTGGGTATCGCGGATCGAAATCGAAAACTGGTTAGCTATCCCACGCCTAATAGTGCAAATTGAAGAACCGTTTTTTGTGGCTGTCTTTTGAATAAAAAAAAAAAAAAAAAAAAGGGCCCAATTTGAGGAAAAAGTCAAAAAAGTTTTGGATTTTTAAGAAAAAAAAATCAAAAATTTTTTTTTATTTTTTTGATATTTTTTTTTCGAAAGACTGAAGAAATAGCTATCTGAACTATTTGGGACACATTTTGCTAAAAACAATAGGTAAGAAGTTACATGGACGAGAATCAACACCTCTTTGGCCAAAATGTCAAATTTCGACCCCCTCTAACTCAGAGAGTTCTTGACCGATCTCGTTGAAAAATTGTGTCTGAACTACTATCCAATAGGACTAACCTTGGTGCAAATTTCATCCCGATCGGAAGATATCGGTTTCAAAAGTTGTGTCAGTTGACACGAAAACCCCCATATATGAAAAAGTCGATTATTCGAGACAAAAAAATCGGTTTCTCAAATACTTCGAAAACCGGCCTTTTTAAAAAACCGGAAAAATAGAAAAAAATCGATTTTTCGAATACTTCGGAAATCGGTTTTGACAGCTCTAGCAAAAAACTATAAAAAATCTGGTTTTTGTGAATTTTGGCCTTAATATCTCAGAAACGGTGAGAGATACGAAAAAAGTATTAAGAAACATATTGTAGATAGACTTGCCACCTTTTGAAATTTCCAAAACGGGACACACCTAAAAAAATCGTTTATAATTATTTTCCTATTTTATTTATTTCACCAATTGTATTGGGTTTTTTAAAAAACTTTGTCAGCCTAGCACTAACGTTCATTGCATTTATGAGTTGTATATGTTTTTTAGAATTTGCATGCTTCTTTATCATTGCAACTTCTTCAAATTTTACTGAAAAAAATAGCTTGCAAATATTACAATAAGCACTCATTTCATAATCTGGCGTATTTCTTAACCAACTTTCGAAATCCGGTAACTTTATCCAATCTCACGGTGTTGTTATACAAGTTTTATTAATGATCGTTGCATATGAAATTTTATTGCAGATTATGTAAGTTGGCACCCGTCAAACATTTTAAGACCAATTTGAAAATAAACGTTAGTGGGGTTTTTGCTAATAAAAATAAGTACTAAAGTTCACGATTTTTATTTTTTGTGACAATGAAAAAATTAGTTGTTTTCTCAAAACGGGACAAATGGCGTCCAGTTCAGGGTATCGCGGGGACACTCCACTCTAAAACTGGTCTGTCCCGACGAAAACTGGACGGTTGGCAAGTCTAATTGTAGATAATTTTATATTCTACAAGTTTTGTAATAAACTCTTAAAGCGTACGACGCATATCGAGCGAGATATTAGCCAAAAACTCCCAGCAAAACTTAGATTACCAAATAAGGTATAAAATAAGGTATAGGATCTCTTATTTTATACATTGCAGCATTGATGATTTTAACAGGCGATGAGACTCAAAGTAATACATCCACATTATCACAAAGAATACCAGTAAGGTATAAAATAAGTCATAAATTTATAACGAAGAATACGAGTAAGGTGTAAAATATATGATATTTTATAGGTTACAAGAAATGAAATAATATAGCATACCAGAAGATAATATATAAGGTGTTACGAGTAGTGAAAAAGTAATTTTGTATTAAATTTATTCACGTGATTGTAAGTGAGTGTAAGTAGATAAAATATGCTCGTGAGTGTGTGTCGTTAGAAATTTCCTGTCGTGAGCCCATCTCTAGTTTAAACTTATGCATTTTTTGATAAAATAATTATTTTTTATGTTATTGTAATGCATTATGCATCCAATTATAAATAATGAATTATTTCAAACTTTCAAATAATACATAGTGTAACCAAATATAAGTCATCCATGATTTAATGTTTATAAATAATAAATATGAAATACATTTTTTCCAATAATCATGCATTACGTAGCAAATTATTAGTAATGCATTATTTTTCACTTGAAAATAATACGTTGTGGAACAAATGTTTGGTAAGACATCATAAAATAATGCTACAAATAAGTTATATGCATTACCTGGTAATGTGTTATATAATCACTACCCATTACCAAAGTTTTGCTGGGCTGTAAAAAACCCGGTTTTTGTGACCTTTGACCTCAATATCTCAGCAAGGACACGGGTGATTTCTTTGGAATTTTTTTTCCCCTTATTTAGATTGCCAAAACTAAGATCTGTGCAAATTTTCAGAGAACCTATCCGATTTTCGCAGATGACCCCTTATTTTCCTGGGCTATACACGAAAATCCTAGCTGATCCTTTTGAGTTATTGCTAAATAATTACACTGTTCGACAAAAAAAAACCTTTCAGTGAAATATTCGACTCATTCTTAAAGATTTTGCTCTCCTGATTCCAAATCTCACATGCAAATTTTTCTAACACGTATCGTTTTTGAGATAATCGCTGTTAAAAGTCAAAAAACCAACTATTTCTCACTTTTGGTGTAACGACGTGTTTTTTCACTTTATTGCTGGTGCAAAACTCGCGGCTGTCCAGGGTTCGCTTCAATTATTTATTTTTGTCCAAGAAAAAGTTAAAACTCGTTTTACTTGATTTCATTTCATAAAACTTTATAATTTTCATTTATTTATTATTTTTAGGTACGACACAAAATCACGTCGGTAAAGCCAGACGACGGAAGGAAGATTTGGTAAGTAGCAGTAATCGCGTGGGACCACGAGTTCCTCGGCAGTATCAAATAAGATGGTTGGAACCCCTGGCTATATTATACTCCAAAACTGTATGAACGCAGGAGAGTTGCAATATTAGGTGAGCCCAGTGAAACCACTACTCATACTCTCAAAAAACAGGTGAGACGGGTGAATGGTAGCTGGTGAAGCCACGAACTCGGCGGTAGGTAATACTGGTTGGCGGTGAGTTGTAGTGTGATGTGAGCCACGAACTCTGTGATGACATCACAGTTTCCTTGTAGTTAGTTTGCTCTCTTCTATGAGAAGTCGAGTGTACCACGGTCTTCTAAGATATCCGCCGTACTAGAGGTCTTACCTCTTTTCCGCCTTCTTTGATACCCAACTGCTCTCTTGGCTATCTATACTAGAGATGGGCACTATTGATATAACTTTTTTTGAGTGCAAAATACCACTCCAGTACCATGTGGGGAATGTTGTTCTGATAATAAGAAACTGTTGTTTAGGTTGATTCGGTAAAAAAAGTTTCCGCACCGAATGTGATTTCTAAAGTGCTCTAAATTTAAATTTTTATTATGATTCAATTAAGGTTATCACATAATGCCTAAGGTATATCAGTCAAAAACAACCCCTAAAAGGCCAGAATTGTGATCATTGGGCTCCTCCTAACATGCCCAAAAGCAAAGTCCGTCCAATCCCTCAAAATAACCAAAAAACCCGCTCTGGTTTGAACTTTCGGGTTCACTAACGAAGGGGCTTAGTTTTTTGGTGTGGTTCATTTGCCTCATTATCTTTAGCCTTCTTTTAGGTTAGATCTGAAACCCATCTTTATTACCCCGCATTTTAAGTAAATGTTATGGAAAATATGAATAAATGAAGACAAAACTTTAACGCTTTCGGTGCGGAAACTTTTTTCACGATAGAGAAAAAGTGACACCATATTGTTTAATAATTTTGTATGCCCCACACGGCTATGCGGTGGTGTTTTTGATATTTGCAAAAATTGCAAAAAATTATATCCCTAATGGGCACATGATCAGACTAGAGCGTAATCAAGTGTGAGTGTGACTGAGTTCAATGTTATTCATTTGATTGTGAGTGGAGAAAAATAATTGCGTGAGTGAGTGTTTGTCAGTAAGACTTTTGCGTGAGCCGATTTTTTTACATGAGTTTGTACCAAAAAAAAGCCACCAAAAAAATTATAAAATTTCATTTAACTTAAGATTTCGTCCCGAAAAAAGCAAACAAAAAATGTAAAATTTGTTGAAATTTAAATTTTGCTGAAAATTGTGAAAGATTTTTGAAATTTTAGTTGTTGAATTTTTTTTTGTTTAGTCGTCACATTGGTGGTCCACTATTACATATTCTTCAAAAAAATAGGATTCTATTTCATATAAAATGGACCTCCTGATTCAAAATCTGCCATTTTTCTAGCACGCACCGTTTTTGAGATATTTGCGTTTGAAAATTTTTTTACGCAAAAATCTCGAAGGGGAAAATCTCGATTAAAATAGCATTCGATTTTGTATAAAATGGACCTCCTGATTCAAAATCTGCCATCCAAATTTTTGGAGCACGTACCGTTTTTGATATATTTGCGTTTAAAATTTTTTTCACGCGAAAATCTCGAAAGCGAATATCTCGATAACGGAACGTGATAGAAAAATTTGGTTTGCAGTTTGGAATCACGGGGTCCAAATTATAAAAATTCAATTTTTGATTTTTTAACAGCGAATATTTTAAAAAAAGGTACGGCTACAAAAATTTGAATGGCGGATACGAAATCAGGAGAGCAAAATCTGCAACAATCAGTTGGATACTTTACTGGGAGGTGATTGTTGTCGAACAGCGTAATTATTTTGCAATAACTCAAAAACAGGGTCAGCTAGGATTTTTGTGTTAACGATTTTTTAAGTTCTAATTAAAGAGGAATGAAATGCCATTACCCGATTTGGTCACTATTTTTACAAAACCTAAACTTGCTTGAAGGTTATTCACTTAAGAAATTTTGGACCCTTGCAACAGTGCAATATTGCAACTTTTTTTAAAAAAAAAATTTTAATAAAATTTTTATTTTTCCATTACCTTTTATATGATGCGTCGTTGCAACAAAGGATTAGCAATTTATTTTAATATTAATACAATCGCTTCTATTTACAAAGAAACGAGCAAATAAAGTTGCAATTTTGACATTGCGCAATTTTGCAAGACTAAAATTTCTGACGTGAATTCCATTATTATGTTACACACTTAATAATGTGCTTTTTTCAAGGGATTTTCTTCAAAAATTTTTTTAACTTCAATTTTGAATTTTTTAAATTTCTTGTAGAAACCCCTTGATAAAAGGTTGAAAAAAGTATCAAAGTATTCAGCTTATTCAGGGGAAAAAATATTGCAGTATTTTGATTCCAAAATTGGCAACAAAAAAAATAGAGACCAGTTGGGCAACAAATTATCGATGTTTTAAAAAAAGTTTGTGAAAACAAATCCTAAAAAAATAAGCTACACTCAAAATAATCACTCTGTTAAATTACATAGATACTCTGCCGAGCCAGCAAAAAATACCATAGATTTCCAACCAGCAAGATTTTTTGTTATTTTACGACGAAAACTCTGTAAAATGATGTCGATAAGAAAAAACTGTAAATTTACAGAATTATCTGTAAAATATTGATAAAAGCGACTAGAATTTTACTATTTTATTTACTATTTGATTCCTGATCAATTTCTAATTCCTTAATGTGCAAGTAGTGTTGATAATTGGAAAATGCCATCGAGTAAATTTGCCCGCTTTAATGCTTCAAACTGTAAATTTCGTTTTTTTTTATTTTTGTGGAAATTACGACTTTTTTTTACAAATACCTCCAATTTTACACGACATCCTCGTAAAATTTAACAGGTTTAATTGTAATTTAAAACGCTTTTTAAAGAGTTGAAATATTTGGAAGCTTTTTGAAGAGATTTTTATTTTAAAACTGCATTACAGAGCAATAAGTAAAATTACAGATTTAGTATTTTGGTTACGAATTAAAAAAAAACAAAGTATTTTTCTAAAATTCGTATTTTAACAAAAAACTCTGTTTATTATCTGTTAAATAGAGATTACAAAGTAAAAAGTAAAATTACTGATAACATGTTGTTTTTCGGTTACAAGAAAATACACAGTATTTTCTTAAAATCTGTATTTCGGCAAATAAATTTGTCTAATGTCTGAGAGTAGTAGTAGTAGTAATAATTCTTTATTTTCAAAAATTTTTAATACAAAGATTTCACCTTAAAATTAAAGAAAAAAGAAGAAAGAATTTACATACGGCTTTGACATTGTCGTTAGCCGGAAAAAGTTGCTAACGACACTTTGAGAGTATTTAACAGAGTAATTATTTTGAGTGTAAGACCAAAATTTTATACATTTATAGAATAATATGTAAAAAAATACATTTTCCACAAAAATGTGCACAAAGGAATCGATGGCATTAAAAAGCAAAGTTTTGGTGTGCAAAGATATTTGGTTTGTGCCATAACTGGGACCTGAGCATTGAATCATTTAGGGTTTTCACAGTAATGATTAAATTTGCCTTTTTTAGTTTGGTATTTGGCAAATGTGCCAAACGTCAAAAAAAAAAATGCCAATTTGAATGTGGCATATTTTTTTTTAAATGCCCAACTCAAACCTTGTCTAAAAACGAAATGCCAGTGTGCAAATAAAAAAAAAAACATAAAAATGACAACAGCTGTGATTGTTTATGCTGAAATTTCGAACGCGGCAACAAAAACATTTATACAAAAAGAAACATACACATTTTTTGTGTTTATTATCACGATATGTAAAGAAAAAATGGTGGCAAATAGAGATGGGCGCTGGTCACGTGATTTGCGTGATTCACGTGAATCACGCGTGAATCACGCGTGAGTGATTTTCATTTCAATCACGTGATTGTGAGTGAGTGTGAGTTGAAAAAAAATCTGCGTGAGTGAGTCATTTATTTTTTGCGTGAGTTTGCGTGAGTTTGCGTGATTAGATTTTTTGATTTGCCAATTTTTTTTTTTTATTTTTTGTAAAAACATATTTTTTTGAGTTTTTTTTTTTTTGGTAAGAAAATTTTATTGCGTGAGTAGATTTTGCGTGACTCACGCGTGAGCGTGATTGAATCTGGCGTGAGTCACGCGTGAGTGTGAGTAAGTTTTTTATTACTCACGTGAATGTGAGTGAGCGTGAGTAAAAAAAAAACTTGCGTGAGTGATTAGTGAGTGATTCGATTATTTTTTGCGTGAGCGTGAGTGAGTGTGAGTCAAAATCCACTCACGCGCCCATCTCTAGTGGCAAATACTTGACGTTTAATAAAATGGCAAATTTGCCAAATACCCAACTAAAAAAGGCAAGTTTACTCGTCACTGTGAAAACCCCAATTGATTTTTTTCATATAAATGCCAATGAAAAGGCAGGCATCGGGCATTGTTTTTTAATGCCAGTGTACTTTTTTCGATTTATACAAAAAAAAATTTTTCTTGATTAAAGCTAGTGTACCAAATTTGTGAAATCGGTCAGCAATGTTCTATTTTTGGACAGTCGATGTATGGGAATTAATCTCTGTGAGACTTGCCCAGTAGACTGGGTTGAAAACAAGTTCCCATTTTCCGCGATTAATTTTAAAGGTTTTATTAGATTATTAGATTTATAGGTCGCCGCTATCTTATTTTTATGATGGGTCCCTCTTAAGACAGATAAATACTTTTTTTAATTAAATTAACATATGATATAAATGTTTCGTATGTTGGTATTATTATCAATTTAGATTATACCACTTCAAATTCTCATCAAACATACATATTACAATAAAAGACGAAGGAAAGGGAAGATAAGGAGCCAACACTTAAATAAAGAACACAGTCAAAAAGTCAACAATGACAATGATTTAGATAATTTTATTTATTATACCCAAGAGGAATTGTTCCAACAACAATATGTGCATATGTATTTTATTTACTTTTTCAAGAGTGATGAGGCCTAAAATCCTCCACCCAATTGATAACAAGGTCCATGGCATTGGAAAGATGAATAAGGAACGGTTAACAAGGGTTGTTTGATTTGGTATAAATGTTTTCTTAGTATTTTTCAAGTTGTTTTTCTTTTAACACCAAACAACGACAGCGGTACATTCATAATTAATATACTTTACACATGTAATGATATTCTTATTTAAGATTCACAGATGTGATATAAAAGAATCTTAGTAAATTTATTGTATGTGCAAAAATCAATTGCAACAAAGGACTTTTTTTCTGGAAATATGGTCAACATAATTAAATTTTCTTTCAGAATCTTCAACTTCTCTAGAACTAGTTCTGATGATGTTCAAAAAAATTATGGGGTTCTTGAACCAGATCAAGAACTTGTCGGTAGTGCTTTGTTTGTAAGCACATGGAGCTAAGAGTAGTAAAAACAGTTTCTTCACGTCACTTCCGGCGGTAGCGTGATCATACCTTGACTTTTCCTATGTTCCCATCCCAATTCTAAATGTTAAGTTCTCAAGAATTGATCAGCCTTACCACAAGAACTCATTAGTCGATTTTAAATAGAAAAAGTGGACTATTATTTTGAATTTCGTACCATAAATCTATTTAAAACATGTTTTTCCAATCAAACTTCACAATTTTTTCAATTCAGATATCAAATATTGGAATAATCGGTAATTTTTTTATTTTAGACCAATATCGGTTGTTAAGTCAACGAAAAGTTGTGCAAAATTTACCAGCAAAAACTAGGTAATGAGTACTCATTCCCAATTGGATTACCTGATAATAAGTACTAATTACTCGCTGCCTTACTTTATACCACAAAAAAATCCATACTTTTAACTTACAATGTAAATAGATTTGCAATCTGAATTTTAAAAACCAGTTAAGTTTCATAAAAATACATTAAAAACCATTTTACTGTTAATTTTTTTCTCTCATTTAATAAGAGCAACTAAACAAACAATTCAGTTACTTTTGCAACTTTTCGTAAGCGAGCTAGGAATGGCCTATTATTTGTTAGCTTTTTTGTAATCGAACAAAGAAGGACTTGGCTTTAATGACATCGCCTTGTTAAAGTAATTAACAAACCCCAAAGTTAATTACTTGGTAATGGAAGTTTTTGCTGGGTAATGACGATGATTTTAAATCGTCCACTAAATAATGTCAATATTTACATACATATTTCTGACAGATTCAGCAATCAAGAAGCTGAATATATAATTGACCTTGTTAAAGAAGATTTGGAACCTAAAAACAACCGTGGATTACCAATATCAGCAAAGGAAAAAGTATTGATATTTTGAGATGTGTTCCAAAAGGCCTATATCAAAATGATGTTGGTTATCTGTGATGACAATGAAACAATTTTGGATGTTGTTTTTAGATGAAGAGGCTCAGCACACGATTCCCGAATTTGGAGATTGTCCACTATACGACGAAAACTTTTGAATATGAGTGAAGTACTTCGTGGAGGGGTTCTAATTGGCGATTGTGGTTACCCTTGTTCAAATATACTATTAACACCAATTTGCAAAAATATTACCTTAAATCAATGTTGGCAATCGATACCTTTTCAATACCGTTATCCGTTTCAAAACCCTTTAAATTGAATACCGGTACCAATACCGAAACTTAGTTTTGGTATCGGATACCGGTATCCAAAAACCTTTTCCTTCGATACCGGTACGTACCGGTATTGAAACGGTATTAAAATGGTTTTTCCTAAAAAACATGTTTTTTTACAAAAAAAATAATAGAAAATTTTTAATTTTTTTGGTTTTTGTAAATGAAAAATCGTACTCCAAATGCCTCCCCGAAGTCTCATAAAAATCAAAAAAATCTTTGGGCACCCACATCGTGGATTAAGTAAAAATTTCCAAAAAAAAAATCATACTTCAACCGCTATGCGGGAGCAGAAGAAAATTATTGATTTTCACGAAATTTTTTTGAAGTCATTTAGACTCTCAATAGAAACTTTCCGCAACCCTAAGTATAGTTAAGTTTTTTGGGGATTTTTATTTAATCAGCGATGTGGGTGCCCAAGGATTTTTTTTGATATTTATAGGACTTCGTGGTTCAAAAATTATTACAAAACCGTGAATTTCAAATTGATTTCACCTTAAGTCCACATGTTGAAAAACCCGTTAAACCAGCTTTAAAAACATGGAAGAGTCATAGAAAAATATTTAACAATGTATTTTTGTCACTCAAAAATATTTTTACAATTAAGCAAAAAAAAAAACTTACACTCGAAAAAAATTTTACACTCAAAAAAAAAAAATTTTGTATTTTTTTTTTTCAAAAATGACTAAAAAAAGTTTTTTACTCAAAATAAAATATTTCTAATCAAAATTGTTAATATTTTTTTTTAAGTTATCACTCAAAAAAATAAAACTGTAAAGTTAGCAAAAAATTTATTTAAATTTAACTAAAAAAACACCTGATTTTGAACCTACTAAATTTCTAGTTAATTTAACTAAAAATATTTAATTAACTTTTCGTAGAATGAATGTAGCAAAAAAAACGTAACTTTAACTAAAAATTCAGCTGAAAATTTGGTAATATTTTTATGTATGTAATATTTTTTTGTATTAACAAAAAATTTGTTAAATTCAGCTAAACTTTTTGTAAAAAAATTGTAAGTTTGTTAAATATTGATTTTATACACTTACACTTCACTTATTTTTTCTTTTTTTCACAGCATTAAGTTCAGCTTAAGTAGAACTTATGAGATTTGCATAGAAGGCTACACAAGAAATTTCTAACATTTTTTCACTCGACAAATATGTTACGAGAAATCAGCAAATTAATTAATAAAAATTCGTAAACACAGTTTTTAAGTCAACAAAAAATTAATTCAAAATTTGTTCAAAACTAGTATTTTCGTAAATTGAACTTAACTAAAAAAAGTTGTTAAAACGCTGATTTTAACTAAAAATTTGCTAAAAAGCCAGTAAACTCGAGTTAACAAAAAAAAATTTGTTAACTTTACAGTTTTTTTTTTTTTTGAGTGTAGAAAACTAACTATCACTTTAAAAGGGCACCGTGGATATTCATGGATTCGACTAACAAGGAGAGTCTCCCTGGTGGCACCCTCCGATCTTCATGACATTTGGATATGTTGTTCAGAAGGAAAATTAATTCGACACTTATTTTTTTAGCGGCCCATACTCATTTTTAGGAGGTTCGATTTGCGTGGAGGGAAATTGACCTTTTTCAGTTTTTTACGATTTACGTCTATTTGCTCAAAACTAATATACATATGTAGGCGTATTTGGTATTAGATTAAAGGTAATTAAAATACATATCTTGTGATGCTAATAACGTGTAAAAAAAGTAAATATTTTTCGACTTATTAACAAAAATGTCCAACAATTTTTCATTTTACTCGATATGACGAAAAGTTGTGCATGTTTGGACCGTTCCTTGCACATGGAGATAGGTTTTCCAAAGACCTTTCATTTGGTATGTAGTATGACTAGATTTATTTTTATAATATATGAGATAAACGCAAAAAAACTGAAAAATGACCGTTTCTTCCCCCTCATTTTCACCCCCTAAATATGAATTTGGGCCACCAAAAAAAAATACGTGTCCCTTTATTTTTTATACTCTACAAAATAAAACCAATTCCATAAAGATCGGCGGGTGACACCAGGGAGACCTTCCTTGTAAGTCGAATTTAACTCTTCTACTTTTTTATATATTTTTTTTACTTTCTGCAACAAATGAAACCTTTTTATGTCAAAATAATTTCAAAGTCCTGCACTTTGATCAAGGGGATAAGAAAATTACAGTTTTCTCGGTCCGCCCCCTTTTGTAGGTGTGGTCCGGCAACGTCCCCGCCGACCCCCTAAGAAAACGCAATTTTAATTTTTTTTTCACATTTTAAAGCGCATTTTAGCAAAAATGCTAAAAATAAATACGTAAATACGTGTTTTAGTATTAAAATTGAAAAAAATTTAAGTTTTTATGCGTTTTTTATATTTTTAACATTTTTTTCGATAATACCGGTACGTACCGGTATCGACGTTTCGGTATCGGTAATACCGTAACCGATTCAACTCAAATACCGTAACCGATACCGATACCGAAATAAATAAAAAAACGATACCAATACCGATACCGTTATTCGTTTCGATTGCCAACCTTGCCTTAAATTATTGAAAAAGAAAAATGTTACCTTAAATTATTGAAAAAGTTTTCGGTTAAAAAATAAATTTAGAATTTTTCGGTTAAAAAATAAATTTAGAATTTGTTTTAATGGACTGCGAGTGAATGTACGAACTGCAAAAAATATTGTGGTGACCATTGCAGTACTTTACAATATTTCCAAGCTTTTTGAAGGTGCAAATAATGACGACGAACATCCCATTACAGCTTCAGATGTAGAAGTGGTGTCCACATTCGCAAGTTCTAACAATTCATTCCGTGATAGATTTATTGCAAGACATTTCAATCAAAACTAATCCCGTTCAGTTTTTGGTCCGCACCGATTTTAGAACGAAATCAGCATTTTAATGTCACATTAAAATGTTTTATTAAGAGTTAATTTCAGAGTTGGCAACCGAAACGAATAACGGTATTGGTAACGGTATTGGTAACGGTAACGGTATTGGTATTACATATTTTTTATATCGGTAACGGTAAAGGTAACGGTTTTTTCGATTATTTAGGTAACGGTTAACCGTTACCGAAACAACGATACCGGTACATACCGGTATTATGAATAAAATTTACCCAAAATGTTAAAAAGTCAAAAATTTGTTAAATAACGCGTAAAAAATCAAAATTTTATTTAATAAAATTAAAAAAACTGATAAATTTAGAGCATTTGCAACATATAATTATGAAGAAGTATTTAATACTATTAATTAACTCAGAATTTAATTAAAATATTCACGCAATATTGTAATTAAATAAATTATTGATTTTTTACGTGTTTATAAGATGTTTCTGGGCAACCAGCAGCATTTTGAGCCATTTAAGAAATCTGCCGATTTTAGCTGACGCGGTTTGCTAAATTTCTGTCTGGATAAAGCAGGTAGAGTCTGCAGAAAAATCTCTCAAGACCACAGATAAATCTGCTGATTTAAGTTTAAAAATCTTCTGATTACAGATAAACAGTCTGAACATATAACTAGTATTTTATTTAAGTAAAAAATACTTTTTTTGTTAAAAACTGTTGTAAAAGAAGCGAAGGTTTTCAATAAACTTTTAAATTTTTTTTCAAGAAAATGTTCCTACAAAGAGGACAATTTCTGTAAAATTATTAAAATAGTCAGCTGATTTTGTCCCATTTGAAAATTTTTTAGATTTAATCGTTTCAATTAGACACAAATTAAAAAAATGCCAACAAATTTTTTTTGTAAAATTACAGATTGATCTGCTAAAATTTGAACAAAAATATTTTTTTAAATCAGCGAACAGAGTCAGTAAAAATACAGGCAAACGTCTGTTATTTTTTAAAACTTAATGACAGAGAATTTAGCAGAAAAATCTGGTACTAGTTTTATAATTCAGTGGTTTTACTGATTTTTCGGAAGAGATTTTCTTCAGACTGTACGACTTGGGCTCATTATGTATTTAATTCTTGAGAACCACCACTCCACGCTTACCTGCGTGGATGATAACGCCAGAAATACTTGAGCGATTCAGGTTTGTCTCTTTTATATTCCCACTGAAAAATTATTACATAACGTGGCACTCACTGCGAATGTGATCATTGGTTGGACCGATTTCCACATAATTTAGTAAATTGCGAATGTGATCATTGGTTGGACAAATTTTTTCATTGTTTTTACTCAAATTACAATCAGATTTACAATAAAAAAAATTGTTTTTTTTTACGTACATTAAAAATATTTTACTTTGTTTTTTGTCTGCAAAAAAATTTAAATAAGTAATTTTAAGACAACCGAAACCAAACCGATATAATACCGGTAAAAATCCGAATAAAGGTAATGGTTTTTAATCGGTAATGGTATTTAAAATTTTTTATTTCGGTATTGGTAACGGTAACGGTAGTCAATATTAAAGGGTTTTTAATCGGTAACGGTATTGAAAGGGTAACGGTAGCCAACACTGGTTAATTTGTTAAACTGATCGTTATCATTTTTAGTTGTATTAATGAAAATAAATTTATTTTTAATCAAAAATAATTGTTTTTATATTTACACTAACAATCCAATTGAGTAAGTTACAGTTTTATGATTTCCATTTTTCCACACCATTTACAGATGTATTTGAAAAATATTAATTGTAATTAAAAATGTTACTTGTATTTCGGTGATTCCATTTGTAGTTCGAAGATTCTATTTTTAATTCGAAGATTCTACTTGTAATTCGAAGATTCCATTTGTAATTCGAAAATTCGCAAAATTCCAATTGTAATTTAAAATAGATAAATTGTAATTCAATAAAGATCAATTGAAATTCCAACAAGTAAAAAAGTTAAAATCGGCCTTGCCGAATGTAGTGATACCCTTCACAATTTCTAAAAGATTATTGCAAAAAACTTTATTTAAAAGGAAATTACTTTTGAAAAAAAAATTCCGCGAAAAAAAAAGTTTGTTAAAAACTGTATTTTTTTTCAAAAAACATGTTCGTACTTGTTTAAATACCATTTGGTGTTCAATTATGTTGACATATGTCAAGCAGCAGCCGAATTAAAGCATTTTGTATTTTTAGGTTATGTTGAATGTACTAAAACTTTTGAGGTGACCTTACATTTTCGTTCATAACTGTTGAACTGCTAAACCGATATCGCTCAAATGCAATACCAAACTTCTCGCTAGAACTTCCAATAAATATGTTAAGTTTCAGTCATCTCCGTGTAATATTTTCATCGTGATTACCATTTTCACAGACAGACGGACATCGCTAGAATGTCTTAAAATCGATTGGGATCATAAATACACTCAAAAGAAAAACTCTGTCAAAAAATCTGTAAAACGACTTTCAATTTGAATTAGCAATCTTTTAGCAGATTGTTCTGCTGAGAAGGATATTTTTAGTAAAATCTCTGTCATTTAGTTTAAGAAAATAACAGACATTTTACTATGTTTATACTGATTTTGTTTGCTGAATTTCATTATTTTTTCAAGAAATTTTTTTATATAAAAAAAAAAGCAGAACAGATTGTCAGCAGATTGCTCTGCTGAAATCAGCAGATTGTTCTGCTGAAATCAGCAGATTGTTCTGCTGAAATCAGCAGATTATTCTGCTGAAATCAGCAGATTTTTTCTGCTAAAATCAGCAGATTTTTCTGCTAAAATCAGCAGATATTTCTGCTGATTTCAGCAGATCAATCTGCTGATTTCAGCAGAGCAATCTGCTGACAATCTGTTCTGCTTTTTTTTTTATATAAAAAAATTTTTTAACAAAATAATGAAATTCAGCAAACAAAATCAGTATAAACATAGTAAAATGTCACACATGTTTAATAACTAAAACGCCAGATAAAAGTATAAGCTTCCGTAGCGTAGTGGTTAAGAAGGTGCTTTCAAATCGGAAGGTGGCGAGTTCGATGCTGGCTGGCGCCGTATGTTTTTTTTTTTTTTTTATTGTTATATTTATTCACCTCTTATGACAGATATTTAGCAAACCGTGTCTGCTAAAATCAGCAGATTTCTCATATGGCTCAAAATGGGTGTATTTTCAGCAGATTTTTCTGCTGATTGGACAGAGAATTTATTTTGAGTGTATATATACTTCATGGGGTCCCAGACCGATGTTTCGATGTGTTACAAACGGAATGACAAACTTATATACACAATCTATCACTAGAGTGGAGGGTATAAAAATATGAGACGGCTTTTAAAAAGCCCCCGATTTGTTTACCTACGTCGTCTATAATGTAGCCTTTGCTGACTATGTTCTTTTCACACTTTTTTAAAAAAGTATATATTTTTCAGAAATTGTTAATAAATAGTACTATTTAATGGAAAGGCGTTCATAGCAAAAATAGCCGCTAATTTTTTTATAAAATAGTTTTATAGAATTTTATAAAATAATACAAAAGGAAGCATAATGACGCAAAAGTCATAACAATTTTTAAATAAAATAAAACAACGAATATTCTGATTTGGTTTTAATCATTTCTTCTAATTCTGAAGACTGTAATACAAAGCACGAGGATTTACAATGATGGAAAATGTGTCACTGAGAAAATTTACACAGTGATTCCTTGAGGAAATGTCTTCAGGTTCTGACAAATCATAGGTAATCTTTGATGACATGTCCTAAGATTGTCATCACTGAATGTTTGTTTTAAGAGTGTGACAATTCCTCTAATACGTCGAAAAGGAAATGTCTTCAGAATAGCAGTATATTAATTTAGAATTTTAAATCTGGGCATTTCTTTAATTTCCAAGAAAACGATGGCAATATTATTGATTTATTTACCCAAAGAAGTCTTGGTGACATGCTTCCAGAAAGTCAGTATGCCCTGGCTACTCCTGACTTTGAGTGAGAACATTATGAAAATTTATATGAAACTGTCCTCAACTCAGTACATAGAGATGTCTTGTTGCCAACTGGCTCTCCTTAAAATCAAAACGAAATATCAACTAATACCAGAAATGGAATAAGATATAATCAAAGAGTTTGGTGAATTCTCTGCACCTACTTGCAGGAACAACAATACGCCACGATCTCGAACATAATACATTAAGAAAATATTCAATCAAACTAAATAAAAAATGTGAGACCTCAAATTTTAAATTAAAAATACATTTATATAACTTCAAAACATTTTTTCAAATACTATCAATACTTAAAGATATGTGAAGTCTCCCTTCTTCTGTTAAACCCTCTCTTAAATTCCCTTTGCTAAGTCCGCCATAGAACTGGACGTTTGATCAAACCAAAAAAAAAACCCTTAAGTTCGATATAAACAAAAAAAAAGTGTTGCAGTTTGGCGATTTTCAGACTAAAGCTCGCGTTTTTTTTTTCATCTAGCTGTAAAAAAAGTTTTTTTTGTTTATTATCGGGAAATCCAATGACTTTTTATTTGCTGACAATTTGTTTTAAACACTTCTAAAGGTATTTCTTAAATAATATTAACATAAAAATTATAAATTGATACATTTTTTTAAAATTTATTAAGCGCTTTTTCGATATAAAAAGTTAGCATTATTTGTCAAACCAACAATGTTAATTTAACATTATCGTATTTTCCTCGTCTAACAGTTTTCGTACCTTCTGTTAAAAAGTTCCAAAATATTAAGAGCGGGACACAAAGAGCTTGATTTTTTTTTCTAACGATTTAAAAGTTCACCTAATAGCGACACTTATAGACCCTTGCCAGAAAAATTGGTCCTTATTTATCAAAGATCTGTGCTAAATAGTCGAAGAGCAGCAATTTTTTTTTAGAAGTTGAAGTGGAAAATCACATAACAAAAGAGAAGCTCATTTTCCAAAAAAATACCTAAGCTTAAAATCGATCAACAGGAAACAACTTACGACGAGCCGCCAAAAAAAATATTATTAGATAAGCATAAACTGCATCGGGCTCTACCATAAGCTTGAAAACTGTCATAGCGCTGTTTCAAATGTTGGACTGATCGTCCCACCGTTATGCATCCAAAATCCTGTATCTGGATAAAAATGACAGCATTGAGTCAGGTCACTGCTCCGGATGGTACTGGCCCTTCAAAGGCAATAAGAGCCCTAATTGATCCTAACGAGCCCAGTAGTTATATTTTTAACCACTCCCGGTACCGATTTCCTGTGTCACTAGTTCAGCGTTGCCTTAATATTCGAATGAATGCACGCTCCAATCCGGTTAGAACTTTGACAATGAATCTGCCCTTAAAGGAAGAATCGGCTCTACATCACCCGGCTAGCAAACTCGATCAGACTTCGGTGTTTAAGTATCATCCTACACTCAAAAGAAAAACTCTGTCAAAAAATCTGTAAAACGACTTTCAATTTGAATTAGCAATCTTTTAGCAGATTGTTATGCTGAGAAGTATATTTTTACTAAAATCTCTGTCATTCCGTTTAAGAAAATAACAGACATTTTACTATGTTTATACTGATTTTGTTTGCTGAATTTCATAATTTTTTCAAGAATTTTTTTTATATAAAAAAAAGCAGAACAGATTGTCAGCAGATCGCTCTGCTGAAATCAGCAGATTGCTCTGCTGAAATCAGCAGATTGTTCTGCTGAAATCAGCAGTTTATTCTGCTGAAATCAGCAGATTGTTCTGCTAAAATCAGCAGATTTTTCTGCTAAAATCAGCAGATATTTCTGCTAAAATCAGATTTCTCTGCTGTCGAACAACACACATGTTTAATAGCTAAAACGCCAGATAAAAGTATAAGCTTCCGTGGCGTAGTGGTTAAGAAGTGTACTTTCAAATCGGAAGGTGGCGAGTTCGATGCTCGCTGGCGGCGTATGTTTTTTTTTTTCTTGTTATATTTATTCACCTCTTATGACAGATATTTAGCAAACCGTGTCTGCTAAAATCAGCAGATTTCTCATATGGCTCAAAATGGGTGTATTTTCAGCAGATTTTTCTGCTGATTGGACAGAGAATTTATTTTGAGTGTAAAGATGCGTTTGCTTTCCTTTTAATATCTCTTTTTGAAAAATAAAGAATATTTGGAAAAATACACATGATTTTAGTGCATCTTTATTGCGCTTTACCAGCACAACAAAAGAGAGGTTCTACAAGCAGCATCTTCATAAATGTGACATTGCCAAAAAAAATTATACTGAATTCAATGGATTTAGAATTTCTAATGAGTAGCAATCTATTTTATTTCAACTGCATTATGTAAACAACCTTATAAATTTTAGTCATATTATGCAGCGTATAATTTGGTTTTGGCTCTTGCATACAAACACATTTGTATGTGTGTGTTAGAGTAAATAAACTTATATTTTAGTATAAGTACGTTTGTACTCTGAATATTGTTAGTACCTTCTAAATTTGCTAAATAGACCTTAATTGTTTGTAATTATTTCAGTTGTGTCTAAATGGTATGTATGAAGTTGCTGTATTAGTTGGGTTATTGGTCTTACCTTTGGTCTTAAAACTTTAATATCCATTGCAGAAACACATTTGAATAAATAAAACATACTGGTAATGATATAGGGCTCGTTAGTCAACTTGTAACGCAACAAAAGTAGTAGGAAACAAGTAAGAAAATTATAGTCGGTCAAGAGCGATCATACCCCACACTAATGTGTTCCGGAAAATGGGTCCCAAGTCTAAACACGAACAGATTGTATCTATTTTCCCGTGGGCCTTCAATTAGTGTAGAAAACACACACAACCAAATTGTAGTGAAATTGGCGTATGGAGTCTAAGTCCAAATATGGTCAAATTATATTTAGGTTTGATTAGGCTACTAAAATACACGTTTAACACTTACAAACAACATTTTAATCAAATATGTATTTCCTTTTTTTATGAGTTTTGATAGATTTATGTGAATATGGGGAGGGGTTTGTATGGGGGCTAGAAGAACTTGTCCGATTCATTTCAAATGGCTATTTGTGATTACAAAATATATTTACCTGTTAAATTTCGAAAGGTTACCTATTAAAATACGGTAATTAATCATTTCAGCCAAATTTAAAAGGGACGTTAGTATGGGGGCTAGGTCTAAAAATGGACAGATTTATTCAATTTTAGTTTGAAGCGTGCTAGCCTATGAGTCTGGGGGTCGTGTGTTCGATTCCCTCCAGAGGTCTTGGTCTGTTTCGCTACAACGAGACGGAGGTCATTGTTACCAGTTCTCGATTTTGGTAAAATAAGTATATAAATTGTAATTATATGGCAATTCTTAATAAAAAAAGCATTCAAAAGAAAACCTCTGCCAAAAAATCTGTAAAATGACTTTCAATTTAAAATAACAAATTTTTAGCAGATTTTTCTGCCGAAATTAATATTTTAACAGAATTCTCTGCCCTTCAATTTCAGATAACAATTAAAGTTTTGCAGTATTTTTACGGATTCTGTTTGCTTAGTTTCAGCAGATTATTTTGTTAATTTAACATATAGATTTACTTTTCTTTTTTTAAATTTCTGCCTCGCAAAAATGCCACTGTCTGAAAATTATAGTGGGCGATTGTAAATAGCTCCCGCTTAAATGCATCAGAAAATATGTGAGCTTTAAGAATTTATATTTTGATAAGGTTTATTCTACCTCGAGGTCATTATTTCCCTTATTAAAACTATAATATTATCATAGAATATTGTTCAAGAATAAAACAATTTTTATTTTTCAGAATTATAATGAAAAATATTAAAAGCAAACACATAATACACAAAGGAAACTTTTGGCTGGCTTGTCAGTTTATGTTTTAAAGAATGTTAAGTTCTGCAGTTCATACACGCAATCTTAAACCGGCAGCATGAAATAACCCCCCAGGAAATAAATCCCCAAAATGAAAATGAAACAAGCCCCCAAAAATGGGGACTTATTTCATAATGAAATAAACCCCCAATTTTAAAAATGAAATAAATCCCCATCGGAATGCAAAAACACCCCAAAAAAAATGAAATAACACCCCAATTTTGGGGTTTTGTTTCATATGAAATAAATCCCCATTTTGAAAAATGAAATAAGGCCCCAATTTTAAATTCATTAAACGCTCTCAAAAAAAAAAATAAATAAATAAAAGAATTTAAAACATTTTTTTAAACTTTGGTGTTGAAATCATAACTTGTCTGATGGTTTATTCATGCAAATTTATTGGAAGATTAAAATTTTTAAAATTTTTTTTAGTTCCATTATATATCTTAAGATGTTTTCATGGTAGAAGAAAATTATTGGTAATTTTTCATGTTTCCGTTGTTGAAATTAATTATATCTTGGTAAGAGTTTTGGCTTTTTTCATTTTCAACCGATTTAAAAAAGATTAAAGTTTTTTCAGATTTATTATTTATTTTGAGACGTTTAGATGGTATAAGAAATTTTTTTTGGAATTTATCATGTTTCCGTTGTTGCAATTAATTGTTTATGGGAACATAATTTCTTGGTAACAGTTTTGGAAACGAACTATTAGTTTTGTTGTAGTAAAAAATTGTTTGATTGTAAATCGGTTGGAAATGAAAAATTCGCGCGAATTTTTCATTTCCAATTCGCGCGAATTTTTCATTTCCAACCGATTTACAATCAAACAATATTTTTCTACAACAAAACTAATATTTCGTTGACTACAAACTGTAGTTTCTACTTTTCCAATTTATAACAAACTAACTGAGTACTAGTTTTGGTGGAGCAAAAATTTTATTTAAGTGTAAGTCGGTTGGAAATAAAAAATTCGCGCGAATTTTTTATTTCCAACCGACTTACACTTAAATAAAATTTTTGCTCCACCAAAACTAGTACTCAGTTAGATCGTTATAAATTGGTGAAATCGAAAAAAAAATTTCAAACATAGAGTTCAATCGAGGAAATTTGTATTAAAATTAACAACTACTACGGGTATTATATAATAAGTTTCCCAAGCTATATTAGTCCAGAACCCAAAACCTTGAAGGGAGCCTAAAGATACTCTCCTTAACACTGATCAGTATCCTTATAATTTGTTTGTCTCATTGCTTGGGTGTACCACAACATAATAAAATCAAGCATTCCGTCTATGTTCAGAAATAATTTCAAAATTTATTATCTTCATTTGAGAAAAAAAAATGAAATAAGTCCCCAAAAATAATAATTGGGGGTTTATTTCATTTGTATTTTTGGGGACCTATTTCGTAATGAAATAAGTCCCCAAATTAAAAATGAATTAAACCCCCAAAAAACGAAATAAATCCCCAATTATCGTTGTTGTTTTTTTCTATACAATTTTTTGGGGACTTATTTCATTTTCGTTTTGGGGACTTATTTCCTGGGGGGTTATTTCATGCTGCCGAAAATACGATAATGTTAAATTAACATTGTTGGTTTGACAAATAATGCTAACTTTTTATATCGAAAAAAAGCTTAATAAATTTTAAAAATATGTATCAATTTATAATTTTTATGTTAATATTATTTAAGAAATACCTTTAAAAGTGTTTAAAACAAATTGTCAGCAAATAAAAAGTCATTGGATTTCCCGATAATCCACAAAAAAAACTTTTTTTACAGCTAGATGAAAAAAAAAACGCGAGCTTTAGTCTGAAAATCGCCAAACTGCAACACTTTTTTTTTGTTTATATCGAACTTAAGGGATTTTTTTTTGGTTTGATCAAACGTCCAGTTCTATGGCGGACTTAGCAAAGGGAATTTAAGAGAGGGTTTAACAGAAGAAGGGAGACTTCACATATCTTTAAGTATTGATAGTCTTTGCTTAAACAAAATTCAAAAACACCGTTGGAATGACTACTTTAAGAAGTTTTGTGTGTATGTTATTTTTGTTTTCATTGTCAGTTCTTTTGTGTGCGCCTGTCGTGAGATGTCGATTTATTTGTTTTGTTATATTGTTTTCTTACTTATTATAGGTGTGTATGTTTTGTTTTTGCTCTTAAATATATGTCACATATATGTTTTTTTAATATTATACATAATTGTAATTTTAATTAAACTTGACAAAAAAAAAATTCTACTGAAAGCTGATTTTTTTTTTGCTAAAACCAACAAATTTCTCTGCTAAAATCAGCAATTTTTTTTTTGCTGTCTGAACAGATTTATCAACTGTTTCGACTCAGCACTTATGAGGCATTCCACACCAACTGTTCCACTACAGAAAAACCATAGTGGTTTCAATGGGATATCATTTGCAAAGTATTCGGTCTTACGGTACTAATAAATAACAAAAATAAAATTTAAGTTTTTTCAAAAAGTGGGCCTTTTGCAGACAAAAGTTTTTTATAGATTTTTGTATGGGCCATCGATTAAAAAAATAAAAATTGGAAAATTTTCAGAAGAAGTTCTGATTTTTTTAAATTTAAACTTAAACTTTATTTATCAAAAAACATGACGCAATTTTATTTTTTTTTTTAATTTTTTTAAAAAAAGTTAAGGGACTTTTCTATCTGTTCTGAAATTTTCAGAGATGTGTTTTGCCTTGTTTTCGAGAAATCAAATGTCAAAGATTGCAATAAGCTAATTTTATACAATAATGGTGTATAAAACGTATGCGTATGAGTAATATCAATACTTAAAAAATATTTTAAGAGGCGATGGGAGCGTGAGTGAGTTTTAATTTACGATCACGCACACTAATGAAAGAAAAAAAATTATTCAAGCACGATATTTTATTTTACTCACGTGAACATCGTGACCGTGACTTATTTTTTTCTACTCACGTGTGCGTGAATGAGCGTGAGCAAAATAAAATATCGTGCGTGACTAATTTTTTTCTTCCATGAGCGTGCGTAATCGTTATTAAAAACTCACTCACGCTACCATCGCCTCTTAAAATATTTTTTAAGTATTGATATTACTCATACGCATACGTTTTATACACCATTATTGTATAAAATTAGCTTATTGCAATCTTTGACATTTGATTTCTCGAAAACAAGGCAAAACACATCTCTGAAAATTTCAGAACAGATAGAAAAGTCCCATAACTTTTTTTTAAAAAATTAAAAAAAAAATAAAATTGCGTCATGTTTTTTGATAAATAAAGTTTAAGTTTAAATTTAAAAAAAATCAGAACTTCTTCTGAAAATTTTCCAATTTTTATTTTTTTAATCGATAGCCCATACAAAAATCTATAAAAAACTTTTGTCTATAAGACTTTACTGTGTTTAATTTAATTTGCATAAATATTGAAGTAAAGATGCTCAGGCAAAAAAGTTAGATATTTTCAATTTTTGACCACTCCTACAAGGCCCACTTTTTGAAAAAAATTTTATTTTTGTTATTTAATAGACCCTTAAGAGCGAATACTTTGCAAATGATTTCATATTGACACGACACAACTTTTTTTTGCTGAACATTTGGTGTGGAATGCCTCGTATGTTCTGTAACTGTGCATCGAGAAAAATAATATTATATGATAGTCAACTTGTTTTTTATAGGGTGAGTACACTCAAAAAAAAAAAACTGTAATGTTTGCAAAAAAAAGCTTGTAAAAAATGGGTACTATGGAAACCCGAGAACCAAAAATGGCCCCCATCTGGCTTACAATTAGTTTCCGAGATAGCGCCATTTTAAGTTTTCTTAAAAAAAAAAATGCAATTTATTTTTGTTAATATTAGCAAAAAAGCTTGTAAAAAATTTGGTCAACTCGATTTTAAATTTAGCAAAAAAAAATTAGTTCAAATTTTGTTTAAAATTGCTAATGCGGTAAATAAAGTTTACAAGATATTTTTGCCAACAATCTACTAATGTATTATTTTGAGTGTACTATACAATACTACTCATTAGGCCGTATCGATTTTTAAAGGGGTCCAAAAAATTGGGAGTGCAAATTATTCCATAAAATTTTTGTGAAAATCTAAAATTTCCTTCTGCTAAAAAATTACTCGTGTCTTCTTATTATGAGGCAACCATCTCAAAAAGCTGGTGATATTTATTTGAAAAATTAGTTCTAGCCTACGTAGACAAAATCGTTAAGTTGTGGAAAACTAATTTTATTTTTGCGAATTATGGGACTTTTTAGTAATTAAAAATCACTTTCATAATTCAAAATGCGATCTTAATTCATCATTGGAAGAACCTCCAACATAGGGGTGAAACGAACAAGTTTCGCGTACACTCAAAATAATTACTCTGTTAAATACTCTGTAAAATGACTGTAATCTCAATTCGACAGATATTTGACAAAGTTATCTGTCGAAATCAGATTTAAGGAAAATTCTTTGTATTTTCTTGTGACCGAAATACAAAATTTTGTAAAACGAGTTTCCCGTTAAAAACTTGTAATTTTCACAAAAATAAAAAGTAAATATACAATTAGTCAAATATCCACAAACACTACTCCCTCTTTCATCCTCCTCACAACCTATTTTCCTGATATCAACACAATGCACTGCATTAGTAGGGGCATCCCCAGTGTTGGTTCAACGTAAAAAAAAATTAAAGCGGGCAAATTTAACAAAATTTTAATTAATTTAATTTTGATTAATGTTTTTGAAGCAGAAAAGTTTTACTCACAAAATGGATTTAACGTAAACTTTGTAAATTTACAGAGTTTTTTTGTAAAATTTTGAACTCATAAAATGCATTTAACTAAAACTTTGTAAATTTACAGATTTTTTTTGGTAACATTCTTTTCGGTTTTATCAATATTTTACAGATAAATCTGTAAATTTACAGTTTTTTTATCGAAATCAATTTAACAAAATTTTAATTAATTTAATTTTAATTAATGTTTTTTAAGCAGAAAAGTTTTACTCATAAAATGGATTTTACGTAAACTTTGCAAATTTACAGAGTTTTTTTGTAAAATTTTGAACTCATAAAATGCATTTAACTAAAACTTTGTAAATTTACAGATTTTTTTGTTAAAATTCTTTTCGGTTTTATCAATATTTTACAGATAAATCTGCAAATTTACAGTTTTTTTATCGAAATCATTTTACAGAGTTTTCTTCGTAAAAAAACAAAAAAATCTTGCTAGTTGGAAATCTATGGTATTTTCTGCTGGCCCAGCAGAGTATCTCTGTAATTTAACAGAGTGATTATTTTAAGTGCATGAATTGTTACCTGGAGGCACAGACCATATAGACATGCAACACGAGTGCTTATTTTGGTACTTTCAATTTGGACGCATACAAAATACTACCAAATTTACTTCTCTGCCTAGAATACGTGTGCCTGTACGTGTGAGCTTTTGCATCTGTATTTTCGTTGTTTGTTTACGTTTTGAATGAAACGTCAAAAGTTACACGCGCGTGCCGTCACTAATACGTACACATACACTCAAAATAATCACTCTGTTAAATTACAGAGATACTCTGTTGAGCCAGCAGAAAATACCATAGATTTTCAACCAGCAAATTTTTTTGTTATTTTACAAAAAAAAAAAATTCTCTAAAATGATTTCGATACAAAAAAACTGTAAATTTACAGAATTATCTGCAAAATGTTGATAAAAAGTGACCGGAATTTTACCAAAAAAAAGTTTTAGTTAAATGCATTTTATAAGTGACAAATTTTACAAAAAAAAAACTCTGTAAATTTAGAAAGTTTTAGATAAATTCATTTTATGAGTGAACAATTTTACAAAAAAACGACTGTTAGTTTACAAATTTTAGTTAAATATATTTGATTTACACAGAATTTTACAAAGAAAACTCTGTTAATTTACAAAAAATTAGTTAAATACATTTAATTTTACCAATGGTTTTTAAATTTTGTATAACTTTGCGTCCATGAACATCTCTACTTCAAAAACATTAACAGTCTGACAAAATTATTCTTTGCGTACTACGTATATTTTAAATTAATATAGCTCACATATTTAGTGACGCATTTAAGCGGTAGATGTTCACCGAGGTTTTTAAAAATTAATAAATGACGATTTGAGCAGGGGATATTTAAATGTGAAAAGTGTGTTTTCTATAATTACTTTCATAAGGTCTCCCTGGTGTCACCCGTTGATCTTTATGGAATTTGTTTAATTTTGTATAGCAGGAAAAACGAAGGGACACGTATTTTTTTTAGCGGCCCAAATTCATATTTAGGGGGTGAAAATAAAGGGGGAAGAAAAGGTAATTTTTCAGTTTTTTGAGTTTATCTTCTAAATTATACAAAGAAACCTAGTCATGTTACATACCAAATGAAAGGAAAACCTATCTTCGTGTGTAAAGAACGTATCTAATCATGCATTCGTCATATTGAGTAAAATTCCAAAATTTGAGGACATTTTTGTTAATAAGTCGAAAAATATTTACTTTTTTGGCACTTTGTTAGCATCACGAAATAGGTATTTTAAATACCTTTAATCTGATACCAAATATGCCTATAATAATTTTGAATAAATAGGCGTAAATCGTAAAAAGGTCAAATTCCCTCATACAAATTGACCCCCCTGAAAATGAGTTTGGGCCACTAAAAAAAATACGTGTCGAATTAATTTGCGTTCTAAACAACATATCCAAATTTCATGAAGATCGGAGGGTGACTCTCTTTGTTAGAAAGAAGTCTAAAATTTTAATGTGCCTGATTAAATGCATTCCCTACTTTAATGGTGCGCTCGCGAAACGTTATTTGTTAATTTATTGTTTAAATTCACTTTTAAAGTGACAACTATAAGAATTCTTATTCATTTTCTTCGACTGTAATGTGCCAGAAGCCGGATAAGTAATAACTTGACACAAAGTAAAGGCAATGCCGTCATTTAAATGCGCCCGCTTAAATGTTTCGCACGCGAATGTTTAACTTTGTAGAAGTTATTTCAGTGTTGCCAGTTTGGGGGTTTTCCCCCCAGATTTAGGGTTTTTTCTCATTTGGGGTTTTTTTTAGGGGGGTAAAAATTTGAAATATTTTTTTGTTAGTTTTTTTAGGGGTTTTTTTAAAAAAATTAAGGGGTATTTAAAAAAAATATTTTTTAATGAAATATTTTAAAAATATTACTTTTAAAGGTTTTTATACAAAAATTAAAAAATAGTATCAAAAATGATATTTAAAGTACTTTTTGACCTCCAAAGACTTTTTTTTTCATACCTGTGAGTCGACAGGGGCCGAAAATACGGTGGATCACAATTCCCCCTTCGAAATGTACGATGCATAAAAACTCATTATTTACAAGACTAATACAAGCAGAAAAATTTCTAAAAAAATTCAGCATTCCTCCTGAAAATTTCTACATACATATGTCAGTTTTTCACTTACAATTTGTGTAACAAATAAACCAAATTTTATTAAAACCGGAGGAGGTCGGGAAAATTTTTAGATATTTTTGATTGATTTGACAAAGAATGAACCATGTTCGTTGTCAATAATATATTTTGAAGGTTGTTTTTCGGTAATTTACATAATTTTAATATTGATTGATCTTCTAAATTTAATAAATATCTGTATGTTATTAGTAGGGCAAGTACTTTCATGCATCTAAAAATCGGAAATATGTTGTTCCTATAATATGCGTTTAAAAATCCAAAATATGCACAGAAAACTTCAAAAATATGCATTTAAAAATTATTTTTTTTTACTAAAAAATAGGTTTGCCAACATAAATTAGGCTTTGTCAAATACATTAAGGCCCTCTACAATTGTTAACAAAGGTTTTTGAGTGAAAACTAGTTTTAATTAGTAAAATATTTTTTATAGACACATTTTGTGATAAAAATATTTTTAATTGAACTTGAGAAGTGTTTTTCTTTAAGATATTTCTGGAAAATTTTATATAAAAAATATATTAAAGTACAATAAATTCAAGAACAAGTAATTTTTAAATATTCTTTTTTCCCTTAAAAAGTTGTTTATTTTTAAAATATTTTTTTTGCGCTTTTTTTAGAATTTTCAAGTCAAAAGACCCCACCCTGACTTTAAAAAAATTCAGTTTTCGTGTAGAAAAATCTTAAATTCGAAAACATTTTTTTCTTAACGATTAGTAAAATGTCTCAGAATAGGAAGATTTTAAATAGGAAACATTCCTCAGAATCTAATAATTATACTTTCAGAATCAATTTTCCAAAAAAAAAAATGCCTCAGAATATAATTTATATAAATAAAACTATTTTTCTATAAAAAATAAACGATTAATTTTCCCAAGGCAATTTTAAAAAAATATTGATGAAAATTAAAAAAAGTCCAATTTATATGAAAATATGCAAAAATATGCATTTATACCAAAATATGCAAAAATATGCAACTACAAATCGATGCCATTTTATTGCAAATTTATTGATTCGGATAAATATTTAGTTTTTGTAACGTTTACAATGCTGAGTAAAAATATGCATTTTCATGAAAGTACTTGCCCTAGTTATTAGTTACAAATTTTTAGGGTTTTTTTCCAAAATCACTTAAATCTAGGGGATTTTTGACATTTTTGAAGAAAAAAACATATTTTAATTTAATTTTATATAACTAGCAAAAATTAAATTATTATTTTACTTTAAAAATGTTTAGGTGTTTTTTTCTTGAAAATCGCCCTAATCTGGGGGTTTTTGAATTTTTTTTTAGGGGGAATAAAAAAAAGTACCTGGCAACACTGAGTTATTTATAAACTCGCTAGATGTTCTCACGTTTTTTATACCCTCCACTTAGTGATAGAGGGTATATATAAGTTTGTCATTCCGTTTGTAACTCATCGAAATATTGGTCTGGGACCCCATAGAGTATATATATAACACTGTACAACACATAAAAAAATTACAAGGTCAGACCAAAAAATTTTGATAGAAGAGACAAAAAAAAAATACACGTGTATCGGCGTTTTGAAAGTTTACATCTGGGTTTCATTTTAGGGGGAGGTGAAGTTTCCCCCAAATGCAAATGTTGTATTGTAAATCGTCTTTGAATATCGAGTGAAGCTTACGTTTAAAGTATATGGTGTGTTCAGCAAATTTATATAAAATGATACGGAGAACATTTTTGTGGAATATATTAACCCTCTAGCTCCTCACGATAAGGTTCTTTTTTGTCCTTCTTTTCAAAAAGAGCAAAAAACACCATTAAAACAGGGATTTAAGGGGTTTAAATGTTCCAAAAAAATATTCGCCGTAAAATTTTACTATAAGTCCTTGAATACACCAAAACGGAAAACTCAACCAGAAAGTCAGAAATAAGACACAACAAAAGAGATCTTAGGGTTAATTTCGCATTTATTAAGAAAATCGAGTAAACCTTACGTTTAAAGTATATGGTGTGCTCAGCAAATTTATGTAAAATGTTACGGAGAACATTTTTGTAGAATATGTTAACCCTCTAACTCCTCAAGATAAGGGTCTTTTTTGTCCTTCTTTTCAAAAAGAGCAAAAAACACCATTAAAACAGGGATTTAAGGGGTTTAAATGTTCCAAAAAAATATTCGCCGTAAAATTTTACTATAAGTCCCTGAACACACCAAAACAGAAAACTCAACAAGAAAGTCAGATATAAGACACAACAATAGAGAGCTTAAGGTTAATTTCGCATTTATTAAGAAAATCGAGTTAAGCTTACGTTTAAAGTATATGGTGTGTAAAGCAATTTTATGTAAAATGTTATGGAGAACATTTTTGTAGAATATGTTAACCCTCTAGTTCCTCAAGGTAAGGGTCTTTTTTGTCCTTCTTTTGAAAAAGAGCTAAAACACCATTAAAACAGCTATTTAAAGGGTTAAAATGGTCCGCAAAAATATTTGTCGTGAAAGGGACTTATAGTAAAATTTCACGGCGAATATTTTTGCGGAACATTTTAACCCCTTAAATCCCTGTTTTAGTAGCGTTCTTTGCTCTTTTTTAAAAGAAGGACAAAAAAGACCCTTATCTTGAGGAGTTAGAGGGTTAACATATTCTACAAAAATGTTCTCCGTAATATTTTAGATAAATTTGCTGAACACACCATATACTTTAAACTTAAGCTTTACCCGATTTTCTTAATGAATGCGAAATTAACCCTAAGCTCTCTATTGTTGTGTCTTATATTTTACTTTCTTGTTGAGTTTTCTGTTTTGGTGTGTTCAGGGACTTATAATAAAATTTTACGGCGGATATTTTTGCGGAACATTAAAACCCCTTAAATCCCTGTTTTAATGGTGTTTTTTGCTCTTTTTGAAAAGAAGGACAAAAAAGACCCTTATCTTGAGGAGTAAGAGGGTTAACATATTCTACAAAAATGTTCTCCGTAACATTTTACATAAATTTGCTGAACACACCATATACTTTAAACGTAAGGTTCACTCGATATTCAAAGACGATTGGCAATACAACATCTGCATTTGGGGGAAACTTTACCTCCCCCTAAAATGAAACCCAGATGTAAACTTTCAAAACGCCGATACACGTGTATTTTTTTTTTTGTCTCTTCTATCAAAATTTTTTGGTCTGACCTTGTAATTTTGGAAAAAATTTGATTTTGTTGTGCAGTGTAATTGATCAGTGATCGATTTTAAGACATTCTAGTGATGTTCGTCTGTCTGTGGAAATGGTGATCACGACCAAAATATTACACAGAGATGACTGAAACTTAACATATTTGTTGGAAGTTCTCCTGAGCAGTTTGGTATTGCATTTGAGCGATATCGGTTCAGAGGTTTAAAAGTTATGAACGAAAATGTAAGGACACCTCGAAAATTTTGTTACATTCAACATAACCTAAAAATACAAAATTTTTAATTCGGCTGCTGGTTGACATATGTAAACAAAATTGGACACCAAATGGTATTTAAACAAGCACGAACATATTTATTGACAAAAAAAGAAAAAACATCGCCGATTTTTTTTACCAAATTTTTTTTTTCGCGGAAATTTTTTTTTAAACATTTTTTATTTTTTTCAAAAGTAATTGTGGAGGGTATCAATACATTCGGCAAGGCCGAATTTAACTTTTTTACTTGTTTTTTTTTTTATAAACTTCTCGTTTTCAGTGCCACATTTGAGCGGCACATTTATAAAATTAAAGGAAAATCTTTTAAGAATGCCTTGACTTTTTATATATTTTTTTAATGCGCTTGATACGGTCACTATTAGGGTTACCAGAAATTTATTTTCAAAAAGCGGGACAAACGCAAAAAAATACGAAAATGGCGGGAATTTAAAAATGTTGGCGGGACAAAAATAATGCTTTTATATGCAGTTTGAAACAATAATTTTTTATGTACAGAGCGGAAAAGTTCCAAAAAATATATGTATGTATTTAGAGTATTCTTGTGTTAAATAATAAAGCAACAATTTTTCGGATAAAACTACATCTTTTTATATAGATCTGATATCAGATCTAAATTTAGTCACTATTTTCTGGATCTGTTATTAATGAAATAACAAAAACTTTAAGACAATTACAATTTATCTGTTTTGTGATAATTTTAACTGATGATATTTCTAGTTTTACCGAATTATTCAATACAATTTTTATAATTTAACACATTTTGCTCTAAATGTGGACCAATTGGTCTATGCGGAGTGCCCATCTGGCACCGCCACCCTAACCTAACCTTGCCCTAAATATAATAATTTTTGAAAGATTGGGGTAAGAGGACAATTTATACATATTTTAGATCAGCAACGTGTTTTGTCGACCCACCGCATTTTTCTGTTGAATCTTCCCACATGTTAACCGTTAATTCTGTCCACTCTGCTTTTTTCACAACATACATACATATGTACCCAATCAGAAGACTTCGTAAGGTCCGAAAATTTTCAAAAAATGTTTTGATTATGGTTTTAATATTACTTTGATGACTTTAAATAAAACGTTCTCAAGGCACTTACTTTCATTGCTTTTAAAACGCATAAATCTAGCGTAGATCGATGTAATCATTCTGAATGCACTTTAAATCAGTAAATTTCTACATATTTTTTTTGTCGCTTAAAAAAAGCGGGAATTCGGCATAAAGCGGGACAATACCGCCAAATGCGGGATGTCTGGGATCCCTTGTCACTATTTGATTCCTGATCAGTTTCTCCTTCCTTATGTACACGTTGTGTTGACAGTTGGGAAATGCGATCGTTTAAATTTGCCCGTTTTAATACTTCCAAATTGTAAATTTTCTTTTTATTATTTTTGTGAAAATTAAAAGTTTTTTTAAGAGTACCTCAAATTTTACACGACATCCTCGTAAAATTTACCAGCTTTTATTGTAATTTAAGACGCTTTTTAAAGAGGGTTGAAATGTTTGGATGTTTTTTTTTTAAGAGATTTTTATATGAAAACTGTATTACAGAGCAATAAGTAAAATTACAGATGATATTTAGTATTTTGGTTATGAGAAAAATCAAAGTATTTTTCTAAAATCTGTATTTTAATAAAAAAACTCTGTTTATTATCTGTAAAATAAAGATTACAAAGTAAAATTACAAATAAAATTTTGCATATCGGCAGATAACTTTGTCAAATATCTTTCGAATTGAGAGTACAGTCATTTTACAGAGTAATTATTTTGAGTGTAATATTTGTGGCCGATAAAAACACATTTGGAACTTTAAAAAAATTTTTTTTAAATATTTACACATAATTTTTTTAAACATTAAATAAAACTGAAACTAACAAAATGTTGATACAAATCGAATCTTAACGGATGAGAAATAGTTGTTTGAGATTTTCGTAAAGGGTTTCCCACGATTAAAAAAAGTTTTAACTCGTCATGATTGAACAGTGGCGATTTAACGCCTTTAAACTACAAATTCATCCATTTATCCATCAATCATTAAAACCAGTAAAGTCAAGGTGCAACAAAAAAGTGTTAACTAAAAAAATGACGGGGGTAATTTTTTTCACAAAAAACAGAAGCTAATTTGGTCGTGTGTCAGTCATACATACGACACTTTTTTTTAAAAAATGTTGATTTAAAAAAAATCACCGTCGTTAATTAGACCCTAATACATTAATTATTCTTAACCCATAAATTTTATGCAAAAACTACAAAAAATCTGAAAAAAAACAAATAAAAACTGTACACAAATCAACTGACAAACTCCTAATTAACCCACCGTAAACATTTTAAAGTTACCCAAAAAAAATGTCACTATTTGGCCCACAATAACGACTAATAAAAAAAGGCAATGAATCTTTAACAAAAAAACTAGGGTACACTGTTGTTTTTTATAGATTTTTTTTCACTTATTTTGCGTTTTTTATCTAATTTAAACTTGTTTTTTTTTTATGAATATAAAATTTTTACAAGTCCCTTTGGGAAAATATTGTTTTAAGATTTCTAGTTAATTTGAGGGTTGTTTTTATCACCTAAATTGTTTCCTTAACTACGTCCTCACCTCACCAAAATATTTGGTTTTTGAAAATGAATTTTTAACGCATATTTCGCTGTGGGGTGGTAGTGCCAGTGGCGGTGGTTGCTGGTTGGGCACAATAATGGTACAATGATGGTTACAATACTAATACTATATTAACGTCTACTGTGTTTTGATTTGGTTACACTTCAGTTTGTTTGCTTAACGACCTTTGAAATTAAAACAAAAAAAATCCAAAATATGTTTGAATTAAGCATTTCGTTGATCATTTTAAATTTACATAAACAAGTTTTGCCGACCGAGATAAAAACTAAATTTAAAAATCCTGTATTGAACGTTGAGTTACATTAAAACAATTCCATTTGAGGGGGGTAAATAGTAATAATACAAAGTCAGTACTCGGTTTAAAAAACGCCAAAAATAAAATACGGATCAGCGATGAAACTTGGTTAGTAATCGCCAACAACTCCAAAATGAAAGGATTAAAAAAAGTCACCAGCAGAGAAACAACAAAAAATCGCTAATCACATAACCAATGTGATTAAGTTGGCACTGCTGTACGTTTGTTACACTATTGTGAACGAAAAAATCTTAAATTTGTTGTGAAAATGCTTCAATTCAGAAGTGTAAGAGGAAGGGAGAATGAGAGAAAATAAAATGTGTTTAAATTGTTTGCCGTGCCGGTGGCAGATCCTCCGTCATGCTCGGAAATAGAAACTGCTTGAACGTGCTGAAAAACAACAAAGTCCCTGGTGCGGGCAACATTCTTGCGAAACTGTTGAAGTATCGTGCAGCCTCACTAGCAGAGTTTCTTACCACAATATTTCGCGAGGCCTGTATTTCAAATCGTACACCGAAAGTTTAATTTAAATATTGCCCAAGAAAGACGGCTTGACGAAGTGCAAAAACACTCGTGGCATAATTTTCCTTAATTCCATTGGAAAAACTATGGCATTCCTAGATTGGAGTTCCTATGCACTGCTACCAGAATGATCTTTTGTGCAGCCTGAAAGGGGGTGCCGTAAATATTCAGGCTTTTAATAAAGCCGAGAATCCTATTTGGTAAGGAGTTTCGTACGTCAGTTGGAGATATAAAGTGTCCCCCCAGATTTCGAAGCCTTCTAAAAGTCAGTCTTGGGCATGTACAAAGAATCTGCACGTGTCCGTATCAGATAGATTTCTTTTTCTATGGTGGTAGCGTAAGTTGCAATGTCCAGTAAGGTAGGACTTTAGAATCCGGAGATCCTTTTGTCCAAGGATAGTAGCAGCTTTGCTGCCGAACTGGATGGAGCTATGAATCTCCTCGCCTGTCTTTGGCTAGCACAAAAGTTCCAGTGTTCCATGAACTTAGATTCACTCCATATTTTGAGTTTTCCCTAACACGTCCCAGTGGAAGACGGACAAAACGGTTTGCCAGACAGTCGGCACGTTCGTTTCCCATATGACCCTCGTGACCCGGAATCCATACCACGGTCAGGTAGTTATCCCGTCCTAGTCTGCTAAGGGAATCAACAGAGTTCATGACCAGTCTGGATGACACATTATACGCTATGAGAACTATCAGTGCTGCCTGACTGTCAGACATTATACATATATGGGGCAAAACGCGTCAACGGTCCACACCCAAAAACAAATGTTGTCCGATTCAAGTATAATTTCGGCAAAATATTAGGTTAATGATGGGTAGTATAAATTACAAATATAAAATTTTTTGATGAAATATTGGCAGAGTTACAGGGTTGGGAAGTTTTGATGTTTTTGAAAAGAATATATTTTGGTGAATTTTAATTAACACTTTGATGAAACAAAAATTATAATTTTAAAAACTAATTTTAAAGTATTTTTGATGGCCTTTAAAATGGCATTTGTGTTTTTTTTGAAAAAAATAAATTTGACCTTAAAATTCAAGGTCAAAATATTAAGTTGTAATTATCTTGTAAGGGTCGCACTTTTAATTTTTTTTCACTAAGCCCATTAGAAAGCTTGACATTTTTTTTAATTTCGGTTTTTAAAAAAAAATTGGTATGTATGAAACTTTATGAGAAATCAATTTTTTAGGAGTATATGACACTCAAATTGTACTGAAATCGCTTTAATCTGCATATAATAACAACAACAAAAAATCAATGCTTAGATAAAGTGTGCGTTGTAAACACACACAACAAACGTTGCACGCATAAAAAATAAAGAAATCAGTACAGTTTGGGTGTTATGTACTCGTAAAAAAATTGATTTCTCATAAAGTATCATACATACCATTTTTTTAAAAAAAACCTAAATTAAAAAAAATTTCAACCTTTCTAGTGGGCTTAGTGAAAAAAATCTAAAAGTGCGACCCTTATAAGATAATTACAATTTAATATTTTGACCTTGAATTTTAAGGTCAAATTTATTTTTTTCAAAAAAAAACACAAATGCTATTTTAAAGGCCGTCAAAAATACTTTAAAAGTCGTTTTTAAAATTATAATTTTTGTTTCATCAAAATGTTAATAAAAATTCACCAAAATATGTTCTTTTCAAAAACATCAAAACTTTCCAACCCTGTAACTCTGCCAATATTTCATCAAAAAATTTTATATTTGTAATTTAGAATACCTATCATTAACCTACTATTTTACCAAAATTATACTTAAATTGGACAACATTTGTTTTTTGGTGTGGACCTTTGACGCGTTTTGCCCCATATATGCGTGAGCCATTCCCTTCTACGAAGACATTCGGTCACGCATATGATAAATGACATAAAGTATTGATGGAGATTTGCACATGGGCAAAGCACGTAGAAAAAAAAAAACTAAAATTTTACAGAAAAAAATCTGTAAATTAACAGAATTTTATTTGATTTTTTCTGTAAGTGCAGTAAGGGTTCAAGTTGAAAAAATGCAGAAGAAAAATTGAATTTCTAAAAATTATAGACATTTCTGGTATTTCCTATACCGGTTTCAAACACCCCAGTTAGTGTCATCATCAGTAGGATTTTAAATGTCGGTTTGTCTTGTTAATGAAAACTGTTTTTTATACATGTGAATATTTATAGTTTCTACAGAATAAATTTTGACAGTTTCCAACACTACAATTCTATTTCTAGCAATCTCAACCTCACTTCATACTTTCTTTCAACTTTTTTTTAGTTAAATGCAGGTTATTAAATTTTAAGATTCTTTGACATTTTTCCTAGAAAAAAAATCTTTGACTATATTCTTTTGCACTTTCCTTTTTCCAACTCTTCTCCTATAGACAAGTAAATTGTTTCTGTAAAAAAAATGTCGAGATTCTTATGCCTGACCACAGATCCCAACTATTAACACACAGATTTTTCTAAATCCGATTTTTGCTTTCAGTGCAAATTCCTGAATAAAACAAAGTAATAAAAAATTTCCATCTTTGTCTCACATCATACCTACTCAATCAATAAATTGATAATATAATAAATTGAATAACATACACTCACGATTACGTTTTTTTTTCATTTAAAACAAAAACAAGTAAAATGGTAAATTCGGCTTTGCCGAATCTATTGATACCCTCCACAATGTAAGAAAACAATTATTGCAAAAATATTGGTAAAAGAAACGAAACAAATTTTGAGACAAAAAAAATGTGGGGTAGAGAGGGGCACATTCGCCAGTGGGGCACAATCGCCACCCTCACTTATCTCTTAAACATTCGCCAGATTGAGGATAGGGCAGTTTTTCCGGCAAATATACCCCATTAGGGCACATTAGCCGACAACGGATGTATCCCATGGGGTACATACGCCACATAAAATTTAGGTAGTTTCATCCCATGGGGTTGAATCGCCTCTTAGAATGGGGTAGTTGGCTGGCGGTTGTACACCACGGGTAATATCTTTTTTGGTTTGTTTTAATAAAATATGTTTTTAATAACAATTCTTCCGAAAAATGAATTTCTAGATATTTTATTTTTTGGAGATTGTGCCCCACCAGCTTAGCTCACGTGCCCCATGGATGGGGCAGTTTCACCGATTTGCCTTGCTTTAAAAATGTAAAAAAAATAATAGAAGCAAAACAGATAAATTCCATTAGGAGTATACATTTTAAAGCTAAAATATTTAGCTTCTTAAATCATTAGGAATTAAGGAAAAATGTCTACTGGTTAAGGTTTTACAGCACTAAAAAATAAGTGGCGAATGTGCCCCTCTCTACCCAACTTGCTTCTTTCGGTAACCAATTCTGTTCACATATATTAACCAGCAGCCTAATTAAATCATTTTTTGTATTTGGGTTATGTGGAATGTACCAACATTTTCGAGGTGTCCTTACATTTTCGATCATAACTTTTGAACCGCTTAACCCATATCACTCAAATGCAATACCAAACTTCTTGAAGCAACAGCAAGAATACACGTTTTGTTACAGTCATATCTGTGTAATATTTTGGTTGTGATCGCCATTTCAACAGACGGACATCAGCAAAATGTCTAAGAATCGATCCCTGATCAATAATATATATATACTTTATGGTGTCCTAGACCGATATTTCGATGTGTTACATACGAAATGACAAACTTATATATACCCCATATCACTAGAATGGACGGTATAAAAACAACTTCGTCAGCAGCATCGGCAACAACAGAAATACAGAAGAGTTAACAACATGTTATGATTAAATTTTGATGATACAACAATAAAACAACAAAAAAAAAATCAATAAGTTTTACGCATCTTGTTATTCTCTATATTTAATATTCTATGGGAGTAGAAATAACCAAACTCGCCAATCCTTGCTTTCCAGCTTTCCTTAGTTCTAGTGATGTGCGTTCTGGTTTTCAATCCATACCAAACAAGAAGTATCAATTTTCTACAAAATTGATGTTGACGGTGATGATGATGATGATGACGACGACGATGATGATGCGGAAGACAGTGTTTGGTGCCTAAAATGCCGTCTAAATGTTTTGTTGTTTTAATAAAGACGTTTTGAAGATGGAAACACTCCTTTCTCTAAGAGCCTGTAGTTATAGGAATTTACTAAAACATTGAGAATGTTGAACATGTTGCATACTTTGTAATGACGTAGTTGTTGTCAGAGCTTGAAATGAATTTATTTGTTAATCGTTATTTTATATGGCTGTTAGTATTGGGATTGTCAGATTTTTGTACCCTACACCCGGGCTTTTCAACCTTTTTGGAACGCGTACCCCTTATTTTAAATTTTATCAGCCACGTACCCCCCTACGAGTTTTTGTTTAAAAAAGCTTAAAGAAATTTCAGGGTTGTGTTTTTTTTGGGGAAAGAAGTTGGGGGAACACCTTCCCTCTCGTAATATAGGTTGACAAATAGATAAATTATGGGCATTGCTCTTAACTAATACAGTTTTTTAATTATTCAAATTTTTTTTTATCCACGCCTCACATAGGGGCAAAATGGTATGTTTTATGGCATCAATTAAACCGCTGGATTTTTGTAGTCGATATGCCCACCGTTTCAAAGAGCGCAGCTTTTCGATTAAATTTATGTAAAAACATGTAAGACTTTCTTTGCAAAATTGCGAAAAAAATGCGCAAAAACGAAAAAAAAAATAGTTTGTTTGAAGTATAATATTTTGTAAATTTTTATGTTAATATATAGACATAGCTATCGCTAAAATAAGTAAATATTAGAATTACATACATATGAAGTATTCCACACAAAATGTTCCACTAAAAAAAGCTATATCGTATAAATTTAAAATTTGAAAAAAAAACTATTATCAATTTATTTTTGGAAGTTGGGATTAAAGTCGGTCATGGGGACGTTGAGGGAGGTGTCTGGGGATACCTTCTTCCTCGCAATAGGTATTTACAAATTGATTAAGTATGATATCTATGCTAAAATAGTACAATTTTATCAAATTTATATACTATTTTCATAGCCACGCCCCCAAAAGTGGGCTGGATAATATAAATGGCATATGCTACTCCACTTATTTAGTTGGTAGGTCAAGGAACTTCTTGTCATAGAAATTTTTGATGTGTTGAACAAATGTAAGAAAACCCTCTAAAAATCGTGTTTCCCAAGATTTTTTTTTAATTCTTTAAGGGGAAGCTTTTTTTCACCTGGTCCGATTTTGCCCATTTTGGAGCTTAATCAGCCTATGACCAATAGATATATTCGTGCCAAGTTTAGAGGGTCTAGCATTTTTGGTTTGGACTGCATATGGTTTATTAGTAAAAAAAAGTCATATTTTTAAAGTGCAGTTTCACAAAGCGGGCGCTTTTCGTGCAAGTTTCTATGACTGATTCTAGTAAAGAATTATACCACTTATCACTGTATGAAAATATCTAAGGATAATGTAGGATAAGTCTTGACTTTTTGACCTTTAAACTTATGTTTTAAAAATCGTCATAAAAAGGATGTTCTTAGAACGGCTATAACTTCTCTAATATTCAATGCAATTTGGTCAGAATGAATGAAAATAATTTGTGCTAAAATTACCTTTTAATTTATGTGTATAGTTCCAGCATTTGTTATTTGTTTACCTTTCATTTTGAGTTTTCAACTTAAGACTATTTAAAATATTTTTTTTGTTTTTTTTAACTTTTACTAAATTTAACACAGTGCCAAGAAACGGAAAATGGATAAATCAAAAAAGTAAAAATGCAGTCAAGCGTAGAAAAGTATAGGCTTTCGATATAAAATAACAATGTTAGCAAAATCGCTTTTTTAAAAAATGAATTGTTGCCAAGAAGCCCCATATAGCTGCCCCTATGTGCGCCTCCAAAAAGGTTCTGGTCGAAAAAAAAATTTACTTTCCTGATCCTTTCGGTGCAAATGCAGGTCGATGAACTTTATGTCATAAAAAAGTTTCACTTATTGAACAAATATCCAAAAGCAGCATGTAAAATATGTGTTATTCTACGGTAGTTTTAGTTCTTCAAGGGGGAATTTTTCCCCGTGGTCCGATTTTGTCCTTACACGAACTTGATCAGCCTATGACCATTAGACATATTCGTGCCAAAATTTAGGGGTCTAGCTAGTTTAGTTCGGACTACATCGATCACTGACTCATAATATACTTTATGGGTTTTTCGACCGATATTTCGACGCGTTACACACGGAATGATATAGTGAGTATATCCCCGTACTGTGGTTTTACCAAATAACCAAACAAATTTTTTATTACTAAACTAAATTAAAAAGAAATTGCGAAAAACAATTACGTGTTGATACCCCCCACCGGTACGCGTACCATAGGTTGGTAAACGGTACCCTACACCACTCTGTGGTAGAGGGTATATTGTGTTTGTGCTGATGTTTGTAACTACTCGAAATATCGGTCTTAGATCCACCTTAAAGTATACCGATTTAGCGTGGCATTGCTGTCTGTCGATGTAAACACGATACAGGTCACAATTTTTAATCGATTGACCTGAAATTTTACTTTTAAGCCTCTGTTATCGTCACCAAGGACGAAGCCTATTGAAAATTAAAAACATCAGTGCTATTAAAACCTTTACCCCATACAAACGTACCCTTTAAATTTGGCTTATATTAGAGTTTTCAAATAATCGAGATATTTCATAATCGCCGTTAATCGCGATTATCGATTAATCGAACTTTTCATTTAATTGCAGTAGACTTATTAAAAAAATCTTTTCAAATTTATATTAAATAAAATTATTTATTTTGTTCAGGTTTTGATTTTACCAAGTGTCCAAGCAAATCTATATTCTTCTGGGCCTAAAACTTATGTGGTACAAATTTGAGGCCAGTCGAACTAAATTACTAGAGTATCCAAAAAACCGGCAATTTTCAAAAACCGGTTTTCGGTTTATTCGAAAAATCAAATATTTTAAAAACCGGTTTCGGTTTCGGTTTTGATATAAAAAACCGGTCAACAGGTTTTTTTCTGTTTTTTTTTTTAATTAGAATATGGGGGTAGAAGTAAAATTATTTTTTATTGATTTTTATTAAAAAAAAGGTTTATTAATTCAATAGAGCAAAGTAAGGTACAAAAGTATATTACATAATAACATAAAATACCTTAAAATATATAGAGATCATGTTTTTTAATAATATAAAAAAAATTTAATTTTGTTTTCTAAAATAATATTTTAGAAATAAAATGCAATTAAGGTATTCTACTTGTAAACGATTTTTTTGTTTATTTTTAATAAAACTTGAGGTTGAAAATACTCGTTCACTGTATGTAGATTAGACTGGGTCGAAATAAGTAATTTATGGAAGACAACTTTTTAATCGGTCAAAAACTCTATTAGCGCATCGGTGGTCAAAATTGAGATTTTGGTCAAAATGGCCAAATTTTCCAAAAATTTTAAAAATATAAATTTCATTTTATTGTTTGGTACAAAAAATTTTTTTATTGCATTTGATACTAGTAACTTACGTATTAAATATTGGAATTTTATGTCATCATTAACATATTTTTATTTAAGATACAAAAAAAAATCATATTTTTGGCGCAGTTCTCAAAACCACTTTTTTTAAATTAATTTTTTTTTATTTATTAAAATTGCAAAATATTTTGATTTTATAATTCAATGTTATTAAAAACATCATAAAGACTAAAGATTTAAATTTTTGTAAAAATCCGTTCGGAAGTTTTCTCTGGGGAGCGATTTCAATTGAGCGGATTTCAAGGAAATTGGATTTTTTGCTCTTTTTTTGAGTTTTTATTTTTTGTAAACTACATTATTGTCCAAATTGACCGATATTATGCTCTATATTGTTCCATTTGATCATGGTAACTTAGTTTTGAAAGGATAGATTTATAGGACATCTTTAACCCTAATCGGTCAGCGGTCAAATGTATCCCGTACTGAGTTTTTTTTGGGTTTTAACTACTGTTTTATGAAATTAATGGTTGCAAAATCATGTTTGTGTTACGTATGGTGTTGTATGTTCTTTAATTTAAACATATTGACTTAATTCTGAAACAGACATCTTTTGTTTTGGACATCTTTAACCCGTATGTGCATGCAACCAAAAATGTCCCCTCCCAAAATTTTCATGTTGTTCAAAAACTAAAAAAAGCACACATAAATAGGTATGAGATTTTCATGCACTAAAAAACCGAACATATGCGCTTAAAATATGTGCGAAAAATTCAAAATATGCACTAAAAAATCTTAAAATATGCACTAAAAAATAAAATGTGTGCAATAAAAATCTTGTTTTAATTCGAAAAACTTCTTTAAAATCAAACAAAAATAACGCCGGATTAAATAGTAACATTTTTAACTTCATGTAAGCAATATTTGTTTTAGAAATTAAGGCAATCTAAGAATTAAAAAAACAAAAATATTTTTTCTAATTTTTAAAATAAATTTTTAAAAAAGTTTTTGAAACAAATAAAATGCAATTTGTGTTTTTGCTAATTTATGCGAAAATATGCACTTAAAAGGTTTATATATGCACAAAATATGCATTTAAAACCAAAATATACAAAATATACATTTTGACCAGAATATGCAAAAACAAACAGATGCCATTTTAACGCAAATTTCTAGAAAAAGCTATAAGACAAATGATCTCTAAATCAAAATTTTAAGACTAGACTAAAGGGGGTAAAGCTAAGTGTGAAAACTAATAGGCATTTAGTCTAGTTTTAAAATTTTAATTTAGAGATTATTTGATTTGATGAGCCGCAGAACAAAATGTACTTTTCGCAAATTTAAAATTGTTGGATTAATAAGTATTATTTATTCCGTATTTTAATAATAATAATAGAAAAAGTAAGAAATTTATTCTTAATTAAGTGTTAAGTAAAAAACTTGTTATTAACTCTAGATTTTTGCCGTGTTTTAAGCTGACTAAACACATAACTCTTAATTTTACAGACAATTTTAAAATGCGAAAAAGTACGTTTTGTTCTGCGGCTCCACATTTATGACTTTTTTTGACATTAAGAAATATATGAAATGAATGATTGCGTGCAGTGTTGCCATTTTAGCCATTTTCCGGCTAGATTTAGCTCCTTTTGAACTCGTTTAGCCGGAGAAAAATGCATTTAGCTCTCAGCCGTTTTTTTAGCCATTTTCGAAATTATTTTATAGTACGTTCAGATTGGCGTCGAAACCCCGTTTAACGAGGTTTCGTGCTAAAACTCATTTGAAAATACGTATTTTCCCATACAAATTGAAACCTTTTAATTATGAGATTTCAACGAATATACAATTGAAACCTTTTAAATTTCATAGTTCTACTCTTTTTTACAACTGTAAGAAGAGAAGAAAATAAATTAAAGAAAGTGTCAAAAATAAAAAAATAAAAATATTTACAAATTTAAACAAAAAACAACAGTTAAACAATATTTTTCGATAAATTATTGTAAAAAAACGTGTATTTAATATAAATGTGCCTGTTTCAACGCGTAAAATTGCAGAATTTTTCTTTAACAAATTTTGAAAACTCAATACACTTCAAAAACTTCGGGTGTGAACGGCAAAGTTTTCAAAATGAAAATACGAGGTTTCAACGGGGTTTCGAGGTCAGTATGAATGTGCTATTAGCAGTTTTTTAGCCATTTTTGAGATTTTTAATTCAAAAGTAATTTTTAGTGTTTTTATACTAAAAAAAGAATAAATTGGTTGTTTTGTTAGTACAGATCAAGCACAGGCTCCAATTTTATTTAGTCTAAAGGTTTAATTGAAAAAATGTGGAAGAAATTTTAATTTATAAAAATTATAGACATTTCTGGTATTCCCATACCGTTTTCAAACACTCCAGTTATAGTGTTGTCATAAGTAGGATTTTTAATATCGGTTTGTTTTGTTAGTAGGTATTTGTTTTTCACAAATGTAAATGAATTTTAATTAGTTCCAGTCTTGAATCGAACAACGAATATTTTTGTCATATTCATACCATTAACATTATACTAAATCTTCGACGATCTAGCGATGCCAGTTTCTCTGTTAAAAATACACTAACGTTCGAAACTCAACTTAAAGACTGGTAGCTGAATCTTGGCATATATATTTTTGTCTTTCTTCACGTCAGGTTTCAGCGAAAGCGGTTCCTGGAGTAAAAATTTTTACCTAGAATTCACGTGTTGTAAATGCGCCAACTTCCAAAAGAAAGCCAAAAATAAATATACGCAGTGCAGTGTTTTTTTACTATAAAAAATTAAATAAAAAAATTTTTCGCACTCAAAAAAAAAAAAAAATAATAATTTGCAACAAAAAATTTTACCACATTTTTTTTTAAACAAAAATAACTAAAAAAAAATTGTTTTTTGTTTTTGCATTTAAAAAATGGTAAATCATTGGAAAACTGTTTTGAACTCTAGTTTTTATCTAGAATAAGTCAAAACCGTTCCAAATATATAACATAAGATCTTTTTATTTAATTTTATGTGTTAAACTTAAACGAAAATTTTAGCCTTTTTTTAGCCATTTTTTAGCCGTTTTTTAGCCGTTTTTTCGAATGAATTTAGCCGTTTTTGACTACCAAGTTCTGGCAACACTGATTGCGTGTGATATCCCTGCAAAAAAAGTCATTACCACTTCTCAGTGGAGTGCTTTAAAACTATAACAAATGTAATGAAATACAACAAAAATAACAAAAAACACAAGACAAAAACACACAAACAGTTTTTTCTACTCCAGAATACATAGATATTCAGCACTTAACTCATTACCTATCGCGACACCTCCATACAAATGTAAGTAGATATTCAGTAGATAAGAACTACTCCGTGGAAGTAGTTGGAAGTTGTTTGAAAGCTCGGAGTACTTCTTATCTACTGAATATCTACTTACTTTTGTATGGGAGTGTCGCGGAAGGTAATGAGTTAAGTGCTGAATAACAACTTTTTATGGAGTAGAAAAAACTGTTTGTGTGTTTTTTTCTTGTGTTTTTTGTTATTTTTGTTGTATTTCATTACATTTGTTATAGTTTTAAAGCACTCCAAATAGAAGTACTCCGCACTTTTTTTACTGGGATAATATCAAAAAATTTAAGTTTTCTTAAAACAAAATTAATCCGCACGTAATCCTAATTCAATATTATCATTTTGGCTTAAAAATCTGTTAGTGGGCCACTTTTGACCTATAGTTCAGAAGGGTTAACGCTATCGGCAATATCAAAATTATTTAATTATTTATTTATGACTATTTTGAATAAAAAAATGTATTTTTTTTTTAATTTTTGAAAAACATGAAAACTTTGGTAGGGGACATTTTTGGTTGCATGCACATACGGGTTAAAGATGTCCAAAAAAATTTATGCTTCAGAATTAAGTTAATATGATTAAATAAAAGAACATACAACACAATATTCATATCAAAACAGATTTTTCAACCATTTATTTCAAAAAACCGTAGTTAAAACCTAAAAAAACTCAGTACGGGAAACATTTGGCCGCTGACCGATTAGGGTTAAAGATGTCCTATAAATCTATCGTTTCAAAACTATATTACCATGATCAAATGGAACAAGATAGAGCATAATATTGGTCAATTTGCACAATAATGTAGTTAACAAAAAATAAAAACTCAAAAAAAGAGCAAAAAATCCAATTTCCTTGAAATCCGCTCAATTGAAATCGCTCCCCAGAAAAAATACCGAACGGATTTTTACAAAAATTTAAATCTTTAGTCTCTATGATGTTTTTAATAACATTGAATAATAAAATCGAAATATTTTGCAATTTTAATAAATAAAAAAACTTTAATTTAAAAAAAGTGGTTTTGAGAACTGCGCCAAAAATATGATTTTTTTGTATCTTAAATAAAAATATGTTATTGATGACATAAAATTCCAATATTTAATACGAACGTTATTAGTATCAAATACAATAAAAAAAAAATTTTATTAGACAATAAAATGAAATTTATATTTTTAAAAATTTTTGGAAAATTTGGCCATTTTGACCAAAATCTCAATTTTGACCACCGATGCGCTAATAGAGTTTTTGACCGATTAAAAAGTTGTCTTCCATAAAATGCTTATATTACCCCATTACTACTTTCCCGCACTAAGGACAATCGATCCTTACACTTTGTACGATTTCGACCCAGTCTAATGTAGATGTTGGACATATTGTAAGAAGTGAATTATAGTATGTTTCCAGTGGCATGATTTGGGCAAATCAGAGTGTTTTGAGGAAATCATGTCATTTTCTACATGTTTTCCCATACATTTTTCATAGCGCAAAACATCTCAAATTAGGTGTTTTGGTACAAAACATGTCGACTTTTTAAACTCACCACTTGTTTTGGCCAGTGCAACACTGTATTTTATATTCGAAAATAAAAGCTACTCATTCGTAGTGAGTGTTCGTTAGAAGAAGAAGACGTTTTATTTTTTTATTATTAAAATAATTTACAATTTGATGTTAAAACATTTTTATTTAATTATAACAAACTGCAAAATTAATTGTTTTTGGTAAATATTTTCTTAATTTTGTTGTTTAAATTATTTTGTAGAGAAAACGTCAAATTAATTACGAAAATTCGTAAATAGTTTGACGTTGCAAATCACTTCAACTTGAGTGGAAACAGCTCGAAGTGTTTTGCTCAAATCATGTGTTTTTGGTGTTGATGGAAACATGGTTTTATACAAATGTTCTAATTTCTCTGTTCTTTTGTTACATTTATCAAGATAAAGAAAATCATCATAAAAGGATGAGTGTATTTTTTTAGTTTCCGGTTTTGGATTTTGAATGCTGTTTATAGTATTATTCAAATCGAATATCAAATTGTTTGAACTTTCCATCTCAATACTCAAATCTTCATCGGAAATACTACTTTGATCTGAATCAAGATTATTTGTGCTTGTAAACAAGCGGTTATACAAATCAATGGCGAAGTCTTTAGTTTCTGATTTTGTGGAGTATTTCATAATATTTTCATTACGTGGAAATTTACCGGAGCTAAGATAAATGATGAGAGTATTAACTATTACTACTCTTCTTTCATTAAGTCTAATCATCAAACGCTCGCACAGTTCATGTGCATAACCAACATTAATTTTTTTTAAATTATTGTACAGAAATTTGGGAATTGCTTCTGCCTCTATAAGTGTTACTGTGTCTTTTGACAGCTCCTTGATAGCAATTTCTAATGGTTTAAGTGTCATAGCCAGATTATTGATCGTCTCAATTTCTACACTTGTAAATGGTGGAATACCTAAATCCAGTAGAGCATGGTTGACACACTTATGTATCCGGAAAAACTGCTCAATCATAGTGGACATGGAGCACCATCTATGTTTGACATCACATTTTAATCTTAACTCTTTTCCTTCTTGTTCAATAACGTAGTAATGAAGCTTTTTCTGTTTTTCACCTGACTTGTTAAATGATTTAACACATTTTCTTAATTTTGATACCACTTCGTTAATATCGCATCTAACATTTAGGTTTTCATCCAAGTCGATTCCCCTTATTTCTTCATTTTCGATTTCGTCATCATCAGAGGCAGATGAATCCTCATTTTCTACATCAGAAGAATTTTTTATTGAATAAAGGATGTCTACAACACACAAGTGAATAGCATGGTTCATACAAAGTTGGGATTCGGCCAAAATATTTAATCCATATCTTTTCATGACAGCCGCTCCGTCATGGGTTGAAGCCACAACATCATTATCTAAACTTATGTTAAATTCCTCGAGTTTCTTTTTAATAAGCAATTCAATGTTACCTAGGGTTGCCAGACGTCCCGCATTTGGCGGGATTGTCCCGCTTTTCATAACCGATTCCCGCGTCCCGCGCGGGATTTCATATTCCCGCTTTTTTGCAATTTTTTTTAACAACAACTATTTTTTTACTATTAAAGCCTAAGATTTTAAAAGGCTTATTTGTAAGCTTTTGTAAAATTGGTTTTACATTGCCGCCCAAGTGATATGTATTTAGAACCTTTTTTAGGAAAAAATAAAGGTCTATTCACACCTGAGGTGAAATATCGTTCGAACGAGATTTGGATCATATCGTCTGCATCATTTTATACACAACCATATGATCGAAATCTTGTTCGAACGAGATTTCACCTCAGGTGTAAATTGGGTATAAGAAAAAATTTTACAATCTTAGTGTTTGTTTGAAAAAAAAAAATTTTTCAAAAAATGTACTCCAAAAGTTGCACAATATAGAGTACATTCCGGGGAAAATATTTTTAAAATCCCGAAAATTTTTAAAATCCCGCCATTTTTGTAATTTTCGGGAGTTTGTCCCGCATTTTCGAAATAAAATTCTGGCAACCCTAATGTTACCAGCTATTATTTTAATATTTATTTCCCTCTAATCCAAGATTATGAAATGTATGTAAACGATTCTTAGGATCATATGATCTTACGGAAATGTTTATAAATTTCTTATTTGAAATATCGCTCCATTCATCCACAACTATAGAAAATCTGCCACTTTTTTGTTTAATTGATTTTAAAGTTTCTATAGTTTCAGTCTTTTTGCTGTTGTAGAACTTGTCAATGAGACTCCAAATTGTCATCTCACTAGAAGGCATTTTGAATCCTTTTAGATTTAAATAGTCTGATATAGTTTTTGAGTTTTTTACGTCTCGTACAGACATACCATCCTCTGCGACGCATCTTGAAAGTATTTCCTCCATACTTGTACTCGATTTGGCACTAAAATTGATTACAGATGCTTTTAGAGTTGATTTTGATGTTGATTGTTCATCTGATGTTTTAGTTACTATATCTATTTTGTGCACGTTGCGAAGGTGTTGGATTAAGGATGATGTAGATGATCCCCGGCAAGATAATATTTTAGGACATTTAGCACACCTGGCTTTGTGCATTTCCTTCTCATCTTTTGTAAAATATTTCCACACAGTACTCATTTCTAAAAAAAATAATTATTAATTAATTTTTTTATTTTATTATACTTGGTTTTTATTTGCTACTAACTTTTTATACACACAAAAAATTTTTTTTTCCATGAACGATTTTCATAGTATTTCTGAACAAATTCATACAATTTATTACTTTTTCATAATATTTATAAACTTTTTCATGGTATTTATGAATAAATCATAATATGTGAAATTTAAGAATTTTTAACATTTTTCATAAATACTATGAAAAAGTTTAAAAATATTATGAAAAAGTAATAAATTGTATGAATTTGTTCATAAATACTATGAAAATCGTTCATGGAAAAAAAAATTTTTGTGTGTAGTTTCAATTGTTTTCAATTAATAATAACGTACTTATTTTTTCGGAAACTATCTCTTGAATTAAATGTCAAATGAAAAATGGAAGTGCTCCAGGCGCGGATCCAGGAATTTCATTTGGGGGGGAGATTTTTTTTTTTACCAAAAAGCAATAAAGTTTGGTTGGTAAAGCAATAAAGTTTGGTTGGTGTCGGGGGGGGGGGGGGGGGGGTTGTGAATGTAGGCAGAAAAATACCTAAAAACTTAACAATAAAGGATCCAGCTTTTGGATTTGGGGGAACTTTTTTTACTCAATTTTTTTTTCTCAGGAGAACCCTAACTGACCGATTTTCTTCATAAATAAGACCGTTTTTAGTCAAATAAATGGACATATTCACAATTACGACTGACTGTAATTGTCATAAGCCAATTTTTATGCTTAAAGAGTCATAACATCAATATTTTAAAAATATTATTTTTTATACAAACAAAAAAATTCAAAAATATTAGACTGTATTTCCAAATTTTTAGAAATGCTCTCGAGAATTGGGAATTTTTTAACTTTGTTGTAGGTTTGTATGGGAAAATATTAATATTATGACTTTTAAGTCATAACAATTATCTTATCTAAAAATTATTATTTAAAAAATAAAAAATTATACTAAAAGTCCAATATTCCGAAAAAAAATTTAATGAAGTATAACACTTAAACATGTTTTCTTCAAAAAATTTCTCAGATGTTAAGACATTTTTACTTAGGAAAAACTATTAGATTCTAAAATTATTTTTCATATAAAAACATAATCATTTCTGAGATATTTGTCTTTAGAAAAATGTTAGGATTTTAAACCCTTCGATGTATTTTTTTTTTTTTTTTAATTCTCAGATCGTATTTTCTGCAGAAAAACTCACGGATTCAATATTTTCTTAAGAAAATGTCTCAGATTTTTAAACTTCTAAAATTATTTTTCATATAAAAACATAATCATTTCTGAGATATTTGTCTTTAGAAAAATGTTAGGATTTTAAACCCTTCGATGTATTTTTTTTTTTTTTTAATTCTCAGATCGTATTTTCTGCAGAAAAACTCACGGATTCAATATTTTCTTAAGAAAATGTCTCAGATTTTTAAACTTTTTTCTATAGCAAAAATCTGAGATTCTGAGACATTCTTTCTATAAAAAATTTTCCAATCTCTGATAATTAATAATTCTCATATTTAAAAGTTATTCTTAGGTTCTAAAAACTTTTTCGTATTCAAAAATTCTTAGACCCTTTTTGTAAAAGAAAATTATCATTTTCGAAAACATTTTATGAAAAAATGTTGAAACACTTTTTTAAAAATAAGACCTTAAATTTTATAGCATCTTTCAATAAAAAATTTTACGGTTATAGTGCCTTCTAATTTTTTCTAAGATTCTGAAACATTTGTAAAAAAAAAATTAATATTTAGAGACACATTTCCTATAGAAAAATTCTCAGAATCTTTCAACGGAAAAAAATTCTGATTCTTAGAGATATTTCGTACTAAAAAAAATCTCAGATTCTGATATAGTTTTCTATAGAAAAGCTCTAAACATTTTCCCGATAAAAAAATTAAAGATTTTGATAAACTTTTCCTATCGAAAAATTCGTATATTCTAAAAAAATTTTCAAAAAGAGAAATTCTCATATTCGTACACTATTTTCCATAAAAAAGCATATTTCCCCATAGAAGAACTCAGATTCTGAAAAGATTCTTGTCAGATTCTGAAACGCTTTTTCTAAGGAAAAATTTCCTGTTTCTGAGGGATTTTTTCTATAGAAAAGAGATTTTTCCTAAAATTTGATATGCTTTTTAAATAAAAAAATTCTTACATTCAGAGGCAAAAACATTTTTTTCTAGAGATAAAGTCAGGAATTCTGAGATTCTTTTCTATAAAAAATATTTGAGATAATACTTTTTCCTCAAATGATAAGGATAGTTATTCGGTTAGAAAATTCCCACACTCGATTGTCATTTAAGTTTCTCATACGCAATTTCTTTAATTCTGAAACATTTAATAGAGGCTATGTGATCTGTAAATCATCAGCACGCATATACCTCTCACAAGGATTTTTTTACATCCTGGCCATTTTCTTTCTATGTTTGTTCCTTTCCCTTCCTTTTTCCTTTCCCTTCTCCTTTCTTTTTTCCTTTTCTTTCTTGCTTTCTTTTCTTTTTTTCTTTCTTTTTTTTTTTTTTTTTTTGAAATCATTTTGGGGGGGGAGAAATCCCATTCTCCCCCCCCCCCTGGATCCGCGCCTGAAGTGCTCAGTACAAAAAATGAATCAGGAAGTGTTCAGAATGCAATAATAATTTTATGGTTTTTAATTTAAATTACAAGGTGACACCAATGTTAATGAATATTATTGGTTACTTTAAAAAAATAAAAACTTATATACATAAAAAACCAGTTAAACCGACCCAAAATCACCGGTTTTTCGAATAACCGAATTTAAAAAAAAAAAACAAAACGGCCGAGTTTTTAAAAATGAAAAAACCAGTCCACCGGTTTTCGGTTTCGGTTTTGGATACTCTATAAATTACCCCGTAGCGGCGATCAAAGTTTTGGATTTTGAAAATTAAAAAAAAAACGTCTTGCGAAACCTCATCTTTAATGAATTTGATGCTTTGAACTCAAATATCAAAAAAATTTTAAAATTTGGTCAAAAGGCTTTCGAGATGTTTGAAATTTGCAAAAAATTGCAGTTGTTCCGACTTTCAAGAATTTTTTTTTTAAAAATCTTTTATTTTTTTTTCTTGACTCTTTGATAGAGCTTGAGACGAACTTTCATTTGAACTTTATTTGAGTCAAATCCGATCATTTGAACTTGTGGCGCCTTTCGATAAAAATGTTCGATTTTTGGAAACAATTTTTTGGAAAATTTAAAACTTTGCTCGAAAAGCTACACTTTTTTAAATAATCTGATTTGGCTTAAATCAAGTTTAATTAAATGTTTTTTTTTGAGCTTTATGAAAGTGTTAAGGAAAAAATTTTTTTGAAATTTTTTTGTCAAGTTTCAAATCGCGAGATCTCGAAAACTGTTCGATCGATTTCAGAAAATTTTTGCTATTCGTATTCAGCATGTCAAAATCAATAAAAAATAATGTATCGCAAGATATACATACCTTTAAACGTTTTTTAAAAGTCCAAATTTTTTTATCGTTATCAAAACAGTGAATTTCATAGAAAATTATTAATCGTAATAACATGATTTTTGATTTCCAAAAAACAGTGGTAGCTCTTAACTAATTATAATTTTCTTACTTGTTTTGGACAAAGCTGGGAAACGCAAAAAAAAAACAAAATGGCGGGATCTTAAAAATTTTGGCGGAGCAAAAATAACACATTATTTTCAGAACTGATTTTTGTCTGAAATATTTTTTTTAATTTTCATAAAAATCATACATAATCAAAATTTATGTTTTATAATTTCCCGTATTAAAAAAGGATTACATCGGGTGTTAATGCAAACTTTGAAGCTCTGGTTAATGTTGATGCCGCTTTTGCGTTTTGTTACGTGTTTTGTTTTTCGTTTTGCTGATACGTGTGCAAATCGATCGGTTGTTTATACTGTTGCATGCTTGGCTTTTTTGAGGTTGCATGTCTTTCATTTTATTATTTTTTTTTATATTTTAATAATTTTTCAGTTATGTGTATGTATGTGTTTGCAAGTCTTGTTCATATTATATAGGGTCTAATTATTGTGGCAAGCCCCTGAGGTATAATTTGCCTGATTGATTTACATAACGATCGAAAATGATCAAGACATTAATTTCTTATTAACGTAGCCTAAAACCCAATAACAGCAACATCGGTAATACTTAACAACAATAACAACAGCAACATTGGCAACTAAGAAGAACATCATGAAGAAAACTTCAGTAACATCGATCAATTGGTAAAGTTATGCATGCATACGTACTAGGGTTTTCTACGGAACAGGTTTGAGTATTAATCGGTTATTCAAAAAAATAACTAACTGCGGTTACAATTTTATAAACCGATTAATGACCTTAATTCAAAGATATTCTAGCGATGTACGTTTCCCCTGTGATCCTTGTGGGTGTGGGAAGCACGATATATTCCAAACCAAATTAGCTAAATCAGGTACACTCTCATAACAAATTCAGCTGCAAATTTTTCAACCTCATTTCTGAGGTTGTCGCAACCGGTCATTCGGTTGTCAAAACCTCATTGCAGTGGTCGCATTCATATTGCGGTTGAAAAAACAGAATTGAGGTAGTGACAACCGTATGATCGGTTATAACAACCTCCAAAATGAATTTGGAATACTTACGGTTGTGGCAACAGGATTTGTTATGTAAGTGTATATTAGGTTCTTTAAACTGCCCCCCCCCCCCTTGTGGGTAAGCGTACCTATCATATTAATTGAGGTAGTGAAATACAAGATTCGGCAGAGCCGAACTTGGCACTTTCGTATTGAGAGTTACATTTACAGATGTAAATAAAAATGTCAATTATAATTCAAAGACTCTATTTATAATTCGAAAATTTCATTTGTAATTAGAGGATTCCATTTGTAATTCGTAGATTCTACTTGTAATTCAAAGATTCTATTATAATTCTACTTGTAAACTGATAGAAAAACGCTTCATATCACTAATGAATGGAATTCATTAACGTTGTTTTATTACAACAATGAAATATTTCATATGCTGAATGAAATTTCATTCATGTTGTGCAAAATTTTCATTAATCTTGATTCATTAGATTTCGTAGTTTCATTAAAAAATTTCATTGAGTTTTGTTTATAAAATTTTCTTTTTTTGACACCTGTCGTGTCGCGTCTGTTTAGTCTGTTAGTTCTTCTTCTTCTTCTTCTTCTTAGTCTCTTAGTTTACGCGCAAAAAAACAGCTGATCAGAGCGACACGAAATAATTTGTGATTTTTTTTTTTATTTTTATACGAAATTTAAAATGAAATGTTATTGATTAATTATAAGTATTTATTAAACTCGCGTTGTTTTTTTTTTATTTCGGGGTTTTAGTTATGTATTAAAAGTTAATGGTAAAGTAAAATTTTGTGTAAGAAAACTGACAAGGGAAGTCTCCCTAGTGTCACCCGCGGATCTTTATGGAATTGGTTTTATTTTGTAGAGCAGAAAAAATAAAGGGACAAGTATTTTTTTTTAGCGGCCCAAATTCATATTTAGGGGGTAAAAAGGAGGGGGGAAGACAAGGCCATTTTTCAGTTTTTTTCGTTTATCTCCTATACTATGCAAAGAAACCTAGTCATGTTGCATACCAAATGAAAGGTCTTTGGAAAACCTATCTACGTGTGCTAAGAACGTGTCCAAACATGCACAACTTTTCGTCATATTGAGTAAAATACTAAAATTTTAGGACATTTTTGTTAATAAGTCGAAAAATATTAACTTCTATGGCCCGTTGTTAACACCACGAGATAGGTATTTTTAATACCTTTAATCTGATACTACACATGCCTATATTAATTTTGTTTAAATAGGCTTAAATCGTGAAAAACTCAAAAAGGTCAATTTCCCCCCATACAAATCGACCCCTCTAAAAAATGAATTTGGGCCGATAAAAAAAAATACGTGTCAAATTAATTTTCGTTCTTAACAACATATCCAAATTTCATGAAGATCGGAGGGTGACACCAGGGAGACTTCCCTTGTGAGTGAAATCTATAGATAAAAAAATATGTGAAAGTGATTTATCAGACTTTTTCGTGAATTTAAAATTAAAAGTAAATTTTTAATTTTATATATACTTAATTCGCGCTGTCTTATTTTGCTTCGTGGTTTTACTTATGTACTACAATTAAAGGTTGGAGTAAAATTTTTATGTGAGAAAACTAATTGTAAGTGAAAATCATGAAGTGTATTGCACCCCACGGATAGTGTTTTATTATTTTTAATTTTATAAAAATATCTTTACAATTTCATACATATATTTAATTTTAAAATAAAAAGTAGCATTTATTCAATTAAAGTATTTCATTTCAGAAATAAAAAGTAGGATTTATTCAATGAAAATATTTCATAAGAATTTAAGACTTTTTTCATTAAAGTAATGAAAAATTTCATCAAATACATTTTATATTTTGTATGAACAATTTTCATTAATTTAATGAAACTTGTTCTTGCAATTACATTTTATGATACCTATTTCATTATTTCAATGAAACCCTGCATAGGTTCCTTTTTAACGTCATTTTTCATAACATTAATGTAGATTTTCATTATTGTCATGTACAAATTTCTATCAGTGTAATTCAAAGATTCTATTATAATTCGAAAATTCCATTTGTAGTTCAAAGATTGCAACTGTAATTCGAAAAAGATCAATTAGAATTCAGTTGATATTATTCGAGTTTTTGCCAATTGAATACCCTAATACACACTCAATGTTGATATTCCATGTTGTGGCTCCATTTATTGGCATCATCCATGTCGTATAAAGTCTTTATTTTCTATAAAAGAGATATTTCAATTTAATACCTTCTGTTCTGTTTTGTATTCTTACAATGTTTAAGAAAATAAATTCTTTAATGCAAAACCACAAAAGTACCTGCTGATGCTTAAACACGTCAAACTATTTTATTTGCTTAAATATGCAAACATCTTGAGATAATTCAATTAAATAAAATTGTTTAAGAGAAGTAATTACTGAATTTGTAATCAACATATGGTTAGCAAAAATGCAAAACTATTTTATTAAAATCGATACAAAAATTTGTAATTGATTTTATCTGATACAATTTTTTTTTTTACTTTTTAAACCACCTCGATTCTCTAAAATAGTTTGCTAGAGATGACAATGAGATATTGTTAAGGCATTCCAGATCAACAAAATATCTTTGCCCTAGTTGCCTACGGTGGGGCTTCATCAGACCATAACAAGAGCTTTACATAACAAGAGCTTTACTCCTCCTCCACTTCCCCACAACTCCTACAATAGTCCATGTCAGAAATTCCAATACGCACGGCCATTTGGCCGATTTTACAATGTCCTGTCAGTACTCTCACCAATAGGCTAACCGTCCGTATAACAAAAGTAAGAAGTCTGTGTCTTCTTAGGATTTGGCAGTGGCAACAGTGTTTGCGATATCCTGAACGTCAGTGATATTCACCTATCCTTCATTATATTCTTCGATATCCTGTCAATTTCGTTCATCAATTCCGCTATAGAAACCGAGATTTCAGGTTCACTTTAGTCCCCAACCGACTCATAGCCATTCCTCGCACATTTATCATCAATTCGTATCTAGCGACCCCCACTGTGTCCAGGGACCAAGATTACCTTGACTGTGTGCTGATTCGACGAAGTGATTTGATTCCAAAGCCTTCAGAGCTGCAAGACTGTCCAAGAAAATGTTAATGGTGACATAGGTCCGTTGTCATAATCATCTGCACGTCTTCATTCATTGCCAGTACCTTAGCCTAGAAAACACTAAACTTGTCCGTAAGACTCTCACTGAGAGCCCTGATTTTGAGGCAATTCGAATATACTCCGGAACCCGTATCCATCTCCATCTTCAGTCCGTCCGTAAAAATTGAGATCGCATTCTCTGCTATAACAAAGTTTTCCGCCCAGTCTTTCCCAGTTGGTACAGAGGTCGTCTCTTCCAGTTCCGTCCCATCTACCGTACTTAATATGGTCGAGGGTCTCCCAAGAGCGATGCTTACTCAATTGCGACTCTCTTAACCTGAGAGCCGATTTTGCTGCTGTGCTCTTGACGTAGATATCCAAGGACATTGGCTGTGCTTAGGATAATTATCGATTACGCTAACCGTTGCTATTTGAGTTTTCAATTCAAAACTCTTTCTTAAATAGGAATTAGGGAAGACTTGGATAGGATAAACACTGAGTTTCGCTTTGGACGGAAATTTGAGATCGTGATACCCAGTAGACCAGTGTGGGATAAAGGTGGCTAATATGTGGACACTAGAAGCCTAAACTGTTATACTGATGGATCAAAAATGTACTCTGGGGTGGGAGCTGGTGTCTACGGTCCAAACACGCGGATCTCCGAACCTATGGGTAGGTGGCCTACAGTTTTGCAGGTTATTATAATATGCGCTAGAGTTATTATTGCAAAGGGTATGAAGAGTACTCATTTTTCAAACTTCTCTAATAGCCAGGTTGTCTTCTTTGGAGTTTAAATCCAAACTGACACTACAGTGTTTTAATACCCTCCAACAACTGGCCGGGCGGAGCAAAATAACCCTTTTTTGGATCCCAAGTCATAGACGTTTTTAGGGTATGTGATAGTGGATGAGATTGCTAGAAATGCTTCCGCTACTCCTACGGACCCAAAACCTATTGTGGGGTGAATTTGTCCACCTTCTCAACCATGATTAGGGGTTTAGAATGGACATACTTCTTAAACAATCCAAAGCACTAATCTTAATTGCACCAAAACTGACATTAGGTTACTGAGAGGTTTTCTTACCGGACATTGTAAAGTAAATTATCACTTGCATAATTTAAACTTTTGTACATCGTCTTTGTGTTGACTTTGTCTGGAGGACGTAGAAACAACGCAACACATATTGTGAGAGTGCATTGCAATTTGTAGGATCAGAAGACGGTTCTCAGGCAGGGAATTAGTTAATTCTGATGATATAAGGCTAGCTTCTTCATCCTCTTTTTTAATGTTCATTGGGAACATTTAACAGAGTAAGAACTAGATTTATAGATCTTGGTATAAAAGACTCATAAGGGTCACCGTGCTGGCCGTAAGGACTAGATCTTCCCTTGAATAATAAAATCCACGGGCTGAATGTTTAGTATCATTTTCAGGCTGTACTGGGGTGCCGATCTAATACCACAAGTTATACAAACACACGCTAGTTGTTGTTTATTTTGAAGATTGCAGATTTTCCAAGAAAGATTTAAATCCAAGACCACATCTAGGTATTTCGCTTCATTAGATAGTTCCAAGATGATTTCAGAACTATTTGAAATGATAGCTTTGATCTTTTTTTAATATACTTGAACATTGACAGTCTGGCAGCAATCAGGCAATGCAATCATAAACAACTACACATAGTCCTTTAGATGGAATTGGAGAGATCACTCAAAGGCCCATATCGATTCAGCATCCAGAGTTCGTCAATAATGATATAATTGACGAACTTTTAAAGCCAAGAGGGCAGTGGATTAAACTTTTTATTCGTGATTAGAGTTGGGTTTACTTGTTCATTTCAGTGAGCGAACATTTTTGTTCAGTACATCAAAAAATTATGGGGGATGGGGTCTTTTACAGAGGTTAAAGCTCTCTGATTGCTATCCACTTGGGGATAGCCAGAAGCGATTCCTGTGTCTAAAATTCCCAAGCAGCTCACGACTTCCGGTCTTAGACCAAGTGTCCCCTGGTAATGTTATTCAGACAACCGTTTGTTTGACAGCTAAAGTGAGAAGGCACACAGTATTGAGTAACCAGAGTGCAGGGTAACACTTTTGCGTCTCTGGTAATTAGGTGTCACGTGGAACTTCTAAGTCACTGAAACTCAGCTGTTTTTTGTCTGTCTGGAGACGTAGGTGGCAGCCCCATCACCAGACTAGGGGATTTTGGATTAATGTCCCACTATCCTTGAATTGCTAATCATTCCCAGTAAGTCAATAAGAAAAAACAAAGAACCCGGAAATAAGTTGACAACCTTACGCTATGAAAAAGGACTACGATTTGCTACGTGGAACGTTCAAACTTTATACCAATCTGGTAAATTAGAACAGGCAGCTAAAATATTAGAAAAATATAAATTGTCGTTTATGGGTATGAGTGAAGTGAGGTGGAATCAGTTTGGTAAGATGGATGTTGGTAATGGTAGCGTTATGCTATGGTCGGGTATGCTAAAAGAAGAGGATTCCCACATTTATGGTGTTGGTATGCTGATAAGTCCCAAGGCACGTGGGTCTATCATGGACTATAAATTTATAAACGAACGTATAATGACAGTCAGATTAAAATCTCAGTCTAGAAACTTAAGCATAGTGCAATGTTATGCTCCAACAGAAGTTTCAGATATCGTACAGAAGAACGCGTTCTATGACATACTCAATGACACCATAGAGAAGATACCGTCCCAAGATTTTAAAATAATAATGGGAGACTTTAATGCCAGAGTTGGAGATGATAACTCGGATCTGGAACATATAATGGGAAAACATGGTGTCGGCACAATGAATACAAACGGAGAGTTCCTGATTGATATGTGTGGTTTGAATAATTTAAAGATTGGTGGAACCCTCTTTCCACATAAATTGGCCCACAAAGTTACATGGAAGTCTCCCGATGCTAAAACACGTTGTCAGCTTGACCATATATGTGTCAGTGCTAAGTGGAGTAACTCCTTACATGATGTGCGAAGCAAATGTGGAGCTGATATTGGCTCAGACCACCACATGCTTATGGGTACACTAAAGATAAAACTATCTAAAAACGAAATAAAGGTGACGCACAGTCGACCCAGATACAACATTGACAAGCTTCGTATCCCGCAAAATAAGACTACCTTTAATCAACTTATTAATTCTAAGCTATCTGGTATTGAAACATCGGCCTGCACCAGCCAAACGTGGAAGAACATAAGAAATGTAATTGATGAAACCTGCGATGAATGCCTTGGTAAAGCAAAAAAAAAGAAGGAAGAATTTATATCGATGCAAACATGGAAGATGATCGATGACCGAGCGAAGTTAAAAAATGACATTAACTCAGCAAATAATGCAAATGAACGTAAAGATGCCCAAAACCGCTATCACATTTTTGACAAAGCCGTAAGAAGAGCAATAAGAAACGATAAAAGGGAACATATGGATAAGCAGGCACAATGTGCAGAAGATGCCGCTGCAAGTCACAACATGAAGCAGTTATTTGAACTCACCAAACAATTTTCATCCAAAAATTTTGAAAAATCGGTTCCTATAAAGGACAAACAGGGCCGATTACTAACCACAACAGCAGAACAACTAAGTCGATGGAAGGAACATTTTATGGAAATCTTAAACATACCAAGAGAAGACATAAGTGAAACAAGACATGACAACCCTGAAATTCTACCAATCACGACTAGCCCACCTACAAAAGCCGAAATAATCAGTACAATAAGGTCGCTGAAAAACGGCAAAGCTGCTGGACCTGATAATATCCAGTCAGAAATCTTTAAAGCAGCTCCCGAAATATTTGCAGACACACTACAACCTCTCTTCGAGCAGATATGGGAAAACGAAATATACCCCCCCGACATGTTGAAAGGAAACATTGTAAAGATTTTTAAAAAGGGCGATAAAACAAACTGCCATAACTGGCGAGGTATAACAACACTATGCGTCGTTCTGAAAATATTTATGAAAATCATACTCGAAAGAATGATAACACACATCGATGGTAAACTCAGACCCGAGCAGGCAGGTTTCCGTCCATCGAGATCATGTACTGACCAAATAAATAGCCTAAGAATTATTATTGAACAGAGTATTGAATTTCAATCACCACTCTACCTTCTTTTTATTGATTACGAAAAAGCATTCGACTCAATAAACAGAGATTGTATTTGGGCCGAACTTAATAATATTGGTGTACCAACAAAGATTATAAGGCTAATAAGAAAAAGCTACGAAACCTTTGAATGCACTGTATAACATGATGGAACCACTTCTGAATCATTCAATACAATATCGGGAGTTAGACAAGGATGCCTACTCTCCCCTCTTCTATTCCTAATAGTAATTGATGCAGTAACTCGACGCGCTACTATAAATAAACCAAGAGGCATAATATGGGACCCTCTTCGCCCTGGTAACCGACTAGAATCGCTAGATTATGCTGACGACAAGTGTGAATTATCACATAGATGGAATGACATGCAGGCCAAAATTAATGATTTGACTATAGAGTCTGCCAAAGTCGGTCTTAAAATCAATACAAATAAAACAAAGGAGCTTAGAATAAACGTTGATTCTAACCAGTATTTAATGATTGAAAATGAACGAGTAGAAAGGGTAACATTCTTCCAATATCTAGGAAGCATGATTGATGAAGACGGCGGAGCGGTACTTGATGTAAATTCCAGAATCAAAAAGGCGAGAGGCGCTTTCTCGTTATTGTCTAATGTTTGGAGATCTAATGTTTACAGCAAAAACACAAAACTTCGAATCTTTTCTGCCTGTGTGGTATCAGTACTCCTATATGGATGCGAAACGTGGCTCGTCACAGAGGCAATTAAGAATAACCTACAGGTTTTCATAAATAAATGTTTGCGTACAATACTCAAAATCTACTGGCCGAACGTAATATCGAACGAGGATCTTTTAAGAAAGGCAAACATGTCTAATATAAACATAGAGATACGTTGTAGAAAATTTGGATGGATTGGCCACACCTTACGTAAATCTAGTGTTGAGATATGTTCAAGGGCTTTGACATACAACCCGCAGGGAAACAGGAAGCCCGGCCGCCCACGAAATACATGGCGACGCTCGACGCTTGGTGAAGTCAACAACCTCCCTGAATACCAACGAAGCAGAATAAGTGACTTGAAAGACTTGAATTTTGTAGCTGCAGAACGTCCCAGATGGAAGACTCTTATTGATAGCCTATGCCCACATTGAGGTAGCTTGGATACCATCGCCAAGCAAGGCTTTATTATTATTATTATTACATCAAAAATATCTAGTTCGTTCTTCTAGTTTACTAGTTCATTTATTGAGCGAACTATGTTTCTCAGTTCGTACAAAAAGAACGATGAACTGTAATGACTTAATAAACAGCAAAAAACATCTGACAAGCTTATAATTTGGTAAAAGGAAAATTTTACAGAAAAAAGGAATATGTAAATAAAATAAATGTTTTTTAGTACCACTGGAACCACAGGCGATGTTTGCATCGTATAAACTTTTGTGGAAAAAAATGGCAAAATCGAAAAAAAAAATTTATACATACTTAAAATGAAAAAAAAAATAAAAAAAAAATCAGGATGCCGAATCTTTTATACCCCCAAAATGTAAAAAACAATTTAAAAAAAAGAAATCAGGGGCGCCTTTTTTTTTTGGGGGGGGGGGGGGGGTTGGTTGACTTTAGGGAGCACCTTCCCCTTGCGATTTTGAACTTATTCTGAGATAAGAAAGTTGTATTTGCTTAGCAAAAGTACTAAAAACCCTGAAAAAAATGCGGTTTTCTTAGATTGGTTTAGCTCTCCAAGGGGGAACTTTTTTCCCCTTTGTCCGATTTTGCCCATTTCCGAACTTAACCTGCCTAGGAACATAAGACATATTCGTGCCAAACTTCGGAAGTCTAGCTCTTTTATTTTGGACTGTAACGTGTCCTTTACAGACGGACAGACGGACGGACATTGCTAGAATGTCTTAGAATCGATCACTGATCAATAAAATATATACTTTATGTGGTCCTAGACCGATATTTCGATGCGTTACACACGGAATGACAAAGTGAGTATACCCCCATACTGTGGTTGGAGGGTATAAAAAGATCTGAATGAACGAAAGAACTAAACGTACGAAAATTCGTGACCTAGGTCTCATACTTTAGTAAAGTGAACTAGGTATTTGAACTAGTTCGTTCGACACAACTCTATTCGCGATCGACTTCTTTTTTATTTATATACACACTGGTGGATCCCATTGGCCAAAAATAAAAAAATCAAAGTCAAAAGTTTGTCACCAAATGAGTCATCTCTTTTTCTAATAAAAACAAGGTTTTAAAATTTTGAGCTATTTTTGTTTTATTTCAACTGCACTCTTTAAAAACAGCTTCAAAAGAGATGGCGAGTTAACAGTTGGTTTTTGCAGTGTGAAGGAGTGGAAAATTAGGTTCAACTTTCAATTAATTTAAACCATATTAAAATTTTTTTTAGATTAAATTACGACCTTTTCCTTATTTATTATTTATTTTTTAGAAAGTTCTAAAACGGGCTTTTAAGGTCCTAGTGGTATTTATGCAAATAAAAAACTATTTATTTTCATGTTTCCTCCGACGTTTCGTTGGATATTCCCAACATCTTCAGGGGTATTTTTATTAAAATAAATAATCTTTACATTAATTTTCACATTTAAATAAAACACATTTTGAATTACATTTACACAACATAAAACAAATTAATTTTAACAAACAAATGTAGAAAAATAAATAAAAAATATCACAGAGTAATTATTAAAACTAAGTATCACAGTTGAAGTTAAAGTTAAACTTTTTTGTTGAAATAAATCAAAATGAATATTGAATTAGAAGGTATTAACTAAATTTTAAAATAATTTCAGTGTGTTTAGCTTGTTCTGGAATTTTTATAAATTGAATATCACTCCAGTGTCATTGTTAGTGTTTGTTCGTCAATATATTGAAATTTCAAATAGAGTTTTAGTTGTGTTCCCCCCTAAAATCTCCAATCGGATTTTTTTTGGTTTATTAGGTAATATTTCATGATCATAAAATTGGTAATATCAGCTGCATTCTTTTGCACGTTTTTGAGTTATCTCACCCAAATCAAAACGGCCTCGTTGTTTTGGATGTCAAATTTTGAATTTTTGTGTGGTGTTTTGTTAATTTATGTTCGCGTTGCTCTGATATTGTTATGAATGCAAAAAAAATACATTGTTTATTTTCTTTTTCACGGACTTTTAATTTATTTTTTCTTAATTTTATCCTTTTTAAGGGTAGTTTAGACCAGTAGACTTGTAAAACGACATGTCAAAAATGTATGCACAAAACACTTGTTTTGACAGCTTTAACACAGCCAAAATAAATAAATTTTTATAATGTGACATACGGATGGTTCTCTTCATCGTTTGAAATTATTCAGAAAATGATATTTGGTGCTTAGAAAGAGGTGTAAATGCTGAAAAAACTCAAAAATGAAAGGATATCGTTATACTTAAAATGAAGAAAGTCAATTAGAAACACGCTTAAAGTATAATTTCAAAAATAATTTAGAATTTTGGCAAAAATGCTATCATATAAAAACAAGAGTTCGAAATAGATATTCTGATTGACTTGCCAAAAATGAGTGGATTTCATTAAAATCACACACTTGACTTGAATCAGATCGAGGACGTCCAAGATTAAGTCTCTGAGAGTGTTTTAGCAGGACAAAGCTACGACGAATAACAGAAATTGATGCCTCCGCTGCTGATGATTCGCGATTTGATACATTTAAAAAGAATTCATTAATTATGCAAGCAAATGTTAGAAGTGTTATATCGATTAGAACTGAAGCAGGTTTAACAAAACTTCAATTTTTCTAGTACCTACAGTGAAGTTTTTTTGAAAAATTTTGATTTTTGTTGAAGTGTTGCTAATGTAAACTGAAAAAATGGAAAATTTAATTTTTTTTTTTCATTAATTAAAAAAAATATTATATCAAAATAATATGGTTATGAGTCCTCAACCACTCCCATTTTATCATTAAATAGTTCTGACATATTTAAATAGCCGTAACCGAAGTTTCACGATGATACCTATACTGGAAGTATTTTTGGCCGCCGTCTCCATACAGCTCCGACCACTGTGCATAGTTGTGTAACGCATCGAAATATCGGTCTAGGACCCCACAAAGTATATCATTGATCGATTCTATGACATTTTAGCGATGCCCGTCTGTCTGTCTGTGGAAGACACGACAAAGTCCATAATAAATGGGCTAGATCTCATTATGACAGGGAAGTTTGAGTCGTTGTGACGAAAGTTTTTAAAGTTATGTGGAAATCATAAGGCAAATCTGGTTAAAATATTTGACAGCGACATAAGCCAAAAGAGCATGGATGATGAATAACTACAACTGATCTACCACAATACATTTTGATATCTAGAAGAAATCCTTGGACTTGAGAATTCTGACATTCGTCAAAAAATCGTTGGATACTGGGTACCATCACTTCGAATGACGATGATTAAGGGTTAGTGTTACAAACTGGAAGGACCTTTAGTGGTAGATTATCACCTTAAAACCATTTTAATACGGTGAAATTTAACTGGCGTTACCTACCTAATTTGAAAACTGGATCAGGTCCAGAAAATTTAATAAAAAATTAATATAATAATGTAAAAGACTCAGTAGATTGTCCTTTTATGCTTTTATTTTTAATAATATTTCAAAGTTGCAATACAATTTTAACTGCATCAGTAAAATCCAGAAAAAACTTAAAATTTTAAGATTATATAACATGCACGCACACGGAAATATCAGACCTGTTGTGAGCATTAAAACAATTACCAAACATTAAACCAATTAATTTTGTTGCGCAAACTCCGTTGCGTTGCGTCGCATCATTTGCAAAGTGTATGTTGGCGCAAGTATTTACGTGTATGTATGTCGTTAAAATAAATTGCTTACAACACTTTTATGGAACATGATTGAGTTGTCATATTTTATCACCGTAAATGACTACTTTGCAAGAAAGATCGCCAAACAAAAAAAAAAAAAACAACAAATAAAGGATCATTTGCAAAATGACTTTATTACTTGTACGAGCATCCATCCATTCACATTTGAGCTGAACGACTGACTATCCGGCAGTTTAAGTTCTTTCAATAAACCAACCAAGAATGAAAAGGCCGACACCTGTAAGTGTTTTTAAGCCATGAATTTCATTTTATTTAAGTGGAAACAAATAAAGACATCAAAGGTGTGAGTGCAATATAGAGCCAAACAAAAATTGCCATTAACTAAGATGGTTCGAATAAGAATTGTATGTTCATTTGAATCCGTACGTTCGTTCGTTCGTCTGAGTGCATGAGTTGTACTGTAGTTCATCGATCGGTCAGTCATGTTTTTGTTGTTGTTGGTTTATTGGCCGTGTGTGTGATATTCAGGTGATAATATACCCGCCATTTTCGTAATGGAAAGTAATTATTGTTTGTGGTCCACGAATTACAGTAATCGTCATAAAACGTTTCCCCATGACTGCCTTGAGTAAAATGCTAAAGAATTTAAACCAGACATACATACATCCACTAACCAACCAACCAGCCAAACAACCGGCACAGGTCGAAGTAAAACAACAAGCCAAATATCATTATCACTAAAATGTACACTTTATTCAAAAAATATGCACGTTTTTTAAATTTAAAATAAAACACTAAAAAGAGGATTTGATGTTCGAACCTTTATTATGACCCGAAAGAACAGTCTCTGATATTTTTTTTGTTATAGATAACTTCATACAAATGTTGGCCGTGACGACGCTGCAGGTGGTTTACTCGAAAGGTTACTGTTAATGGCGACCGCTTCTCTACCATGATAACGGACTTTTTGTTGCTTAAAATTGACGTCGTAATACTGGCAGTTATTGTTTTCCTTCCAAAGCGAATCTCAGAGTTTATCCTATTCGTCGGTATATCAAAGTTTTCCCTAATTCCTATTGAAGAAAGAATATTGGAGTGACCGCTCAAGTTGCGAGGGTCAGAGTAATCGATATTCATTCTACGCGCATCCATAGTTGCGTAGATCTGATGAACGGAACTGGAATAGACGACCTCTGATAGAACCTTTGAAGTCAAAGTACCAACTAGGAAAGACTGGGCGGAAAACTCTGTTATAGCGAAGAATGCGATCTCAATTTTTACGGACGGATTGAAGATGGAAATAGATGATAAGCAATGAGTGAGTGTGACTGAAACTAATTTTACTCACGTGATTGTGAGTGTTAGTGGATAAAAAAGTGCGTAGTGAGTGTGTAGCATTAAAATTTGTGATATTTGGCTAAACTTTAAATTTCGTCCCGAAAAAGCAAAAAAAAAACAAGTAGAAAAGTTAAATTCGACTGGGCCGAATCTATGAATACGCTTCACAATGCCCGTTTTAAAGGACAGTAAATTTTCTAACGTGGAAAAATGAACAATATTTTATTTTGAGTAAAAAACTTTTTTTTTTGTCATTTTTGTAAAAAAAAAGAAAGATTACTATTTTTTGAGTGTAAAATTTTTTTGAAAGTAAATTTTTTTTAGTGTAAAAATATTTTTGAGTGACAAAAATACTTTGTAAAGTAATTTTGTGGCTTACCAATATTTTTAAAGCTTCCCGAGTGAAAATTTTCTGATATAATCATATATAATTTGTTACAATCTTATATGAGTTAATATGCTTCCGTATAAATTTATATAAAATTTTATCTATCACTTTGATACGGTTGATCCGCTTTATATGGTTAGATATTGCTACATATATTATTAGATTCGTATTTTGGTTTTGCTCATCAAATTATATAAAAATAGATATTATAAGATCAATTTGATCTAATTAGATTTGACCAAATTCAGGATCAAATTGTATCAATTTTTTTATTTTTTGATCTAAAGTAATACAATTAGATATTATTTGATACAACTATTTTACGGATCAAATTAGATCTATTTAGGAAAATTGGCATAATATTTTTACTAGGGTTGCTATTTTTTAAGCTCAGTTTTTTCAACACGTTAATTTAAGGTAAAACTAATCTGAAATTCACGGCTTTGCTAATAACTTTTGAACCACTGGATCCATTTAACTGAAATTCAACACCAACGATACTAGGGGAACGAAAAATATATATGGCAAGCTTCAGGATCCCCAGAATTGTTTTTCGAAGGTTAACGTGCTTTTTATCTCGTAAATTCGCGAAAAACTCTTGCCGAAATTCACACTTTTCTTTATAACTTTTGAATCACTTTACACAATTGAATCACAATTACCAACTTGACCAGGTAAATGCCCAATATGTATACTAAACTTCAGAAGACTCCGATAAGTCTTTCAAATTTAGTGTGTCTTCAACAGACAGACATATGGACGGACATCGCTAGATCGCCTTAAAATCGATCTGGTACAGGGTAGAATGACTTTGTGTTGATGTTTGTAACTACCCGAAATATTGGTCCTAGACTAGGGTTGCCAAATACTAGAAGTCAAATAACTGGACAATGTAAAATTTTCTACTGGATTTTGAAAAAACAACTGGACCATAAATATTTTTTTTTATAATTTAAAAAAATCAACCGATTTTCATTTGTGGGATACATTTTTGTATTTAATACTACTTTTTAAATATAACATCAATGAAATGGACGTCTTTATTGGCCACGGAAAATGTGCCTCTTTTAAGCATTTCCATTACTTTTTCGACCATCTAGAAATGTTGTTCTTGAGCTCGTCAAAGGTCTAAGGATTGTTGGTGCAGATTTTTCTTTTCAAATAACCCCACAAAAATAAGTCCGGAGTAGTCAAATCTGTAAATCTAAATGGTCAGTTAAAATTACCTAGACGTGCGATATCAAAAAAGAGCGACAATTACCCTCATTTGCAGACTTGATCCCTCCAGACTTATTTTTTGGGGTTATTTGAAAAGCAAAATGTACGAAGTAAGCCTCAGATCATTGACGATTTCAAGGAAAACATTCGTGACGAAATCAACGCTAGACTACCCGAGATGTTCAAAAATGTAATGAATAAGGAGTGAAAATTCTACATTTTGCCGTAGCAAAAAAAAATTTTTTTTGTTCAAAAAGTAGTCGAAAAAACTGTAAAATATATTTAATTAAAAAATAATTGTTAAAATTAAAGATATTC